>APFE030188705.1:220620-231437 GCA_000404065.3 Pinus taeda
CCCCCAGGCAAATATGAAGTACCCTGAGGTTGCCCCCCAGGCGAATAAGAAGTACCTTGAGGATGCCCCCCAGGCGGTAACTGACTGCCTTGAGGTTGACCTGACATCATGAGAATTTCTTCAACACTCAACTGACTACTGCCACTACTTCCAGTTAATAACTTCTGTTCGTAGGGACGAGGAGATGCTCCTGAAAAAGTACTAGAAATGGACTGATACCCAACTGGAACAGACGGACCGCCGTATAGATAGGCGTCTGGAGATGACAGACTCGACATATATGCAAGAGGGGTAAAAACTCTAGGCGGAAAAGGAAAATGAGGTGGAGAAAAACTGACTGAGTTGTCCAAAAAATTGGTCAACGAAAGATACCAAGTGGTAGCTCGAGGGGGACTGTAAAATATAGATTCATGCTCTCTGAGATCGAGAGTAGGTAGATCGTCTTCAAGATAAGAAGCACGATCTTCTTCTGGGGCAAGTTCTTCAATAGAAATCAGACCAGAAGGGAGATTTTCGGTGATGACTCTTTCTACCTTAGGTGAACCAGGAACACTAGAAGATGGAGTAACAGGTTCGGATATTTGACGGAACGATGGCGGTGGGCGATACGGCAGTGCGCCCACCTGCCCAAACGCCTGGACGAATAGTTGAATGAACCGACAGTGGGCACGCACGAACATTGAACTGAACGACACGGTGAGCAGGTTCGACAATCGGACGACAGTAATAGCGGACGACGGGCAAACTCACGCGAGTTAAGTAAGTGAAGTGGATGGATGAAGGCTTATAGCCTCTTGCGTGGGCGGCTTCGTGCACGAAGGCCGACCCGCGGAGAGGGAAACACGCAACGGTTAAAAATTGATCGGGTCGGCTTGGGGCGTCGAATGATTAAATTAAAGGAATTGGGGTCGGCTTGGCAAGCCGACGCCCCTTCCAATTGGCGGTGGGTTCATATATATATGGAGGCGCATTGCAAGTGGAGGATCATCAATCAAGCGATCAACAAACGATCACTCATTCGATCTAAAGCCTTCAAACGAGGTTGCAAAGGAGCCAAAGTGCGAGATGTGACAAATAAACTCGGTTGAGAGGCGGAGTAGGGGTCGGTTGGGCGCAGAGCAGCTGCGGACAGAGATCGGGTTGACCGAACGGTGACAGGGTTACTTCGCCGGTCTTGGCAAAGCACTAGTAGCGCGCACAGTCATAGGTGGAATAGGTTGATGGTCGCGGACCTGTGGTAAACCGCTGTAATTCGGTCGTAAGGAATTGTTGGCCATAGGCCTATCTTGGTGCACGAGGTGCAACCATACTGTGAACGATCTTGAGATCGTGCGGACCGTGGGTCTGCTATTGGAAAGTCGTGAGGTCTGCGAGACTCACGCAAATTGTAAACTGAACTTGGAAAAGTAATAAAACCAGTTTGGGGCGCAACTCGGTTGGAGTTGGCCCCGCCCATTATACATTGCTGTTACATGTTAATGTGTTGTTTTATTATTGCGGTGGTTTAAGTTATTGAACAGATTATAATTAAATGCAGATTTATTATAAGTGCTGTTGGTATATGTTTATAAATCAGTTATAAATTGAAGAGTTCAAGTTTATGAGGCTGATGTTATAAGTTTAAAGAAAAATTGAAGTGTTGAGGCGTAGTCCACATTTGCCTGAACCCGGCAAAAGGTGGTGCCGCACTCCCCAATAAACGAAAAAGTTATTGGGGGCGTGACAGATGGTATCAGAGCGAGTTTAGCCTGCGGACAGAAGCGTGGAGCTCGGTTGGAGAGCTGTTTGAGCAAGAGTTGCTCGTGAAGATTTGAATGAAAGTGCCGTGAAGCTGGTGAGCAGATCGCTCAAGGACGGTTGACAGGAGAAGATGGAGAACCATCAGGACCTTGTAACCTTGAAAGTTTATGGCAGAGAGGTTCAATCAGTGGAAAAATTGGCCGGATCATTTAACCTGATGTCGGTACGATTTGCGGAAGAGACGGGACTGATATCTACCATGATTGAATGGGAGAGAGTCTGGTGGAAAATAGCAGTGGGGGAGGTACAAGATGTACCCGTACAAATAGAAGGACGCAGAGGACTGCTGGACTTTGTAGTAACAAATGCCGAGGGCATTGATATAATGCTTGGAAGGGAAGGACTTCTTCAGCTCGACCAGGTAATAGATGAGGTTGCTGGCCCGAAGGAGGAAGTCGTATTAATCGAAAATGTTGAGGGCTTAACTGTGGTGGAGGTCAAACTTGGAGATAATCAAGAGAAGCCCGAATCATGCAACTCGGGGACATGGACAGATGAAGACATCCATTTGGAAAGGCCATGCGACGAGGAAGGGATAAAGGTGGCCGAGCTTGAATTTAATCAAGTTGAGACAGAGACATACGGTTTAGCAACATGGACGGACTCTTACATAGAGGGATCATGTGTCGATGAAGACCTGACGGAGGCAAAGCTTGAAGGCGAACCAGGGTCGTGTAGTTTATCGACGTGGCTGGGTGAGGTCACTCACATAGAGGACACTCACGATGATGGAGATTCGATGGAGTCGAAACTTGAAGGTACTCAAGCTGGACGAGGATCGGATTGTTTAACGACAGAGATGGGTGATGATACCCACACAAAAGTACAGGGCATGGCAGAATATGAAGAATACAGGCGGAAGTTCTCAAGCATCTTGGACAGACTGGAAAAGGTGATGGGAGGACATCCCCAGATTCTTGAAGAACTTGCAGCCTCGAGAAGAGATGTTGAGGAACTTTTTCAGGTCAGTCGGACAAGGGAGCAAGAAGCAGTTGCAAAGTGTACGACTGAAGAGGAGGAAGTTTTTGTGACTAAAGATGTTATATATGTGCCAACGGCCGAGGATGAACTTGAACTCGATCAAGTTGGACCGCGCTCGGGTAGGTGGCATACATATGTAGATGAAGGTGCTCTCATGGAGAGACCTCATGACGATGGTACGAGGGTATCATATGAACATTTAGCAGAAGGATCATACGCAGGAAGGGACAAAAGTAGTTTGTCTAGGCTATGGATGGTCGTGCTATGGATAACTATGATGGGATGTTGGATGATGAATCAAGGATGGGCAGTGGTTGCAAGACTCGGTGGGGTTGCTTGCGACCTTACGATGAAAGGGGCGAGGACCCGTAACAAGAGGGTGAAACCGAACCCATGGAAGGAAGCTCGAGAAGAGTACCTCCGGCAGATGAAAGATAATAGCAAAAGGAATGATGTGTGTAGGGGACGGAATATCCGAGGAGAAGATCGGGAGGCACACCAGAAGCAGATAGAGCATGGAGATCTAGGCCGATGGGTCGAATTGGTAGATAAAGGGGGGCCGCATGGCTCGCCTCCTTTGAGACTTGCTTAGATGAAACAGGAATCAGGGCTCACCGTTGGCTGCTCAAGGCAGTGAGCCCATAAGGTGATTGGGCAAGTTGGTCCCGGGTGTAACAGAGAATTGGGGGTTCCCATGAACCTGAGCCGGGGACCAAAATGGTGGGTGTGCGCTCATATTAAAATTTGTGACACTTACTCCAGGGTCCATACATGGTGAACTTGGAGGTCTGAAACATTGAGGAGCCGGGTCGATGTCTAAATTCCGACTTGATGTAGTATGGGATACATACTTCCGAAACATGCACAGGATTATTGATCGGGACGGTGACTTGGTATGGAGGACCGAAGAGGACACGATGGTATGGAGGTTGTCGGGACGACAATGGAATAAGGTGGGGGAGGATGTAATGCCCTGGGGACTTGGGTGCTCCATGCACGGACGGGCGACCCGAACGATGGGTGAACGAACTCTCGACCGGCGAAACCGTCAACGAACCGACACTCAAAATGACATAACCGGTGCGACGGGGTGGCATACTGGTAGCAGGGCAAACGTTGGGAACGAGCGCCCGAACGAATAGTGGGCAAACGAGTGATCGACGGAACGATGGCAGTGGGCGACACGGCAGTGCGCCCACTCGCCCGAACGCCTGAACGAATAGTTGAATGAACCGACAGTGGGCACGCACGAACATTGAACTGAACGACACGATGGGTAGGTTCGACAATCGGACGACAGTAATAGCGGACGACGGACAAACTCACGCAAGTTAAGTAAGTGAAGTGGATGGAAGAAGGCTTATAGCCTCTTGCGTGGGCGGCTTCGTGCACAAAGGCCGACCCGCGGAGAGGGAAACACGCAACGGTTCAAAATTGATCGGGTCGGCTTGGGGCGTCGAACGATTAAATTAAAGGAATTGGGGTTGGCTTGGCAAGCCGACGCCCCTTCCAATTGGTGGTGGGTTCATATATATATGGAGGCGCATTGCAAGTGGAGGATCATCAATCAAGCGATCAAAAAACGATCACTCATTCGATCTAAAGCCTTCAAACGAGGTCGCAAAGGAGCCGAAGTGTGAGATGTGACAAATAAACTCGGTTGAGAGGCGGAGCAGGGGCCGGTTGGGCGCAGAGCAGCTGCGAACAGAGATTAGGTTGACCGAACAGTGACAGGGTTACTTCGCCGGTCTTGGCAAAGTGCCGGTAGCGCGCACAGTCATAGGTGGAATAGGTTGACGGTCGCGGACCTGTGGTAAACCGTTGTAATTCGATCGTAAGGAATTGTTGGCCGTAGGCCTATCTTGGCGCACGAGGTGCGACCATACTGTGAACGATCTTGAGATCGTGCGGACCGCGGGTCTGCTGTTGGAAAGTCGTGAGGTCTGCGAGACTCACGCAAATTGTAAACTGAACTTGGAAAAGTAATAAAATCAGTTTGGGGCGCAACTCGGTTGGAGTTGGCCCCACCCATTATACATTGCTGTTACATGTTAATGTGTTGTTTTATTATTGCGGTGGTTTAAGTTATTGAACAGATTATAATTAAACGCAGATTTATTATAAGTGATGTTGGTATATGTTTATAAATCAGTTATAAATTGAAGAGTTCAAGTTTATGAGGCTGACGTTATAAGTTTAAAGAAAAATTGAAGTGTTGAGGCGTAGTCCACATTTGCTCGAACCCGACAAAAGGTGGTGCCGCACTCCCCAATAAACGAAAAAGTTATTGGGGGCGTGACAGACGCCCCCAATAACTTTTTTTGTTTATTGGGGAGTGCGGCACCACCTTTTGTCGGGTTTGGGCAAATGTGGACTACGCCTAATTTACTTCCAACACTAATTTATCCCTGTCTAACTAGTGTTATTTTCAAACTTCATAAACCGCATTCTTCAATCTATAACTGATTTATAAACTTGACTTAGCACCGATTTATAACATGTAAACGACAATCATAATTATGCGTTAATTATAATTCGTTCAGCATTAATCATAAATGGCAACAATAATAAACCCACAACATTAACATATGAACACCGATGTATAATGGGAGGAGCCAACCCCAACCGGGTTGCGCTCCAAACTGGTTTTATTAACTTTGCCAATTCCGTTTACAGTTGCGTGAGCCACTACGGGCCTCACGGCTTTTTACCACAGGCCCATGGCCTACCCGATCGTGGATCGACTGTCGGCACCCCGTGCACTATCGTTCGGTCCGACCGATCATACAACAGACCTTTCGGTCACTTATCCTTTTACCCGAACTACTGCAGACCCGTGACTGTTATTTCGTTCTGCCGTGCGCACGACCTATGCTTTGCCTCGGTCGATGAGTCGTTCTGCCCCTTCGTTCAATCTGTTTACTACCGAATTACCACAGTCTTATGACCATATGCCGCTCCGTCTACGTGCTATGCGCGCTGCCTGCGCTCTGCCAAGATCGGCAGGTAATTTCTGTTCATTACCCGGTGTATCGCATACCCGACGTTTGCCCGATCTTTATCCGCAGCTAACCTGCATCCAACCGACCCCTTTCTCCACCTTCAACTCGAGCTGTTCTGTCACATCTTCGCACTGCTGCTCTTTGTGACCTCGCTTGAAGACTTAGGCTGATCGTTTGAGTGATCGTTGCTTCATGTCCTCACTTGCAAATGCGCGTCCATTTTTATATGGATCCACCGCCAAGTTAGGAGGGGCGTCAGCTTGCCAAGCCGACCCCAAATTCCTTTAATTTAATCGTTCGATGCCCCAAGCTGACCCGATCAATTTTGAACCGTCGCGTGTCGTCCTCTTTGCGGGTCGGCCTTCCTGCACGAAGCCGCCCACGCAAGAGGCTATAAGCCCGCTGTCCATTTTACTTAGTTAATTCACGCGCGTCCTTCCTCGTTCATCGTTCGACGTTCGCCCCATGTCGTTCAGCTGTTTGCACCCACCGTTCGGTCCACATGTCCCTTTATCATGTGCGTCATCACCCCGTTCAACCTCTCGTTCGAACCGTCGAACGACCCGGACCTATGCGCTTTTGCCGAGTGTGTGTCATTCCACTCGGGTGTATGTTCGTTTAGGGGTTCGGGCAGGTGGACACACTACCGTGTCACCCACCGCCATCGTTCCGTCAATCACCCGTTTGCCCAACTATTTGTTCGGGTGTCCGTCTCCAACATTTGCCCTGCTGCCCGTATGCCACCTCGTCGCACCGGTTATGTCATTTTGAGTATCGGTTCGTTCACGGTTTTGCCGGTCAAGAGTTTGTTCACCCATCGTGCGGGTCGCCCATCCGTGCACGGAGCGCCCAAGTCCCCAGGGCGTTACATCCTCCCCCACCTTATTCCGTTGTCGTCCCGACAACCTCCATACCATCGTGTCCTCTTCGGATCCTCCATATCAAGCCACCCTTCCGATCCATAATCCTGTGCATGTCTCGGAAGTATGTATCCCATACTACATCAAGATCAGCAACGCAACAACCTTGGTTCCCCAATATTTCAGTCCTCCAAGTTCACCATGTATGGATCCCTGCGCAAGTGTCACACATTTTAACATGTGCGCACATCCACAATTCCAGTCCCCGGCTCAGGTTCATGGGAACCCCACTTCTCTGCTGCACACGGGACCAACCTGCCCAATCACCTTACGGGCTCACTGCCTTGAGCAGCCAATGGTGAGCCCTGCTTCTGGTTTCGTTTAAGCAAGTCTTAAAGGAGGTGAGCCCAGTGGCTCACCCTCGTCCATCAACTCTATCCACCTGTCCGGACCTTCGTCCTCTAACTGCCGATGTGCCTCCCGATCTTCCCCTTGGATATTCGGTCCCCTACACACATCATTTCCTTCGTTATTGCCTTCCACCAACTCCAGCCTTCTTGGCCAATCCAAGATGCTGCCTGTAAGTGCTTGAATGACCGGCTCTTGTCCTTCGACCATGGCCATTTCCTTATTCTCTATACAAAGTTCCGTCGTGCATATCCATGGTACGATGTTCTTTCGCCTAGGCAAACCGATTTTGCCTCTCCCGGCACCCGATCCATCCACCAAATGCCCATGTGAATCATTTGTATCATCGTCATGAGGTCTCTTTGTGAGAGCACCTTCATTTCTACGTGTATGCCATCTGCCCGATTGTGGTTCAACTTGATCAAGTTCAAGTCCACCTTCGTTCATTGCCTCGTTTGTAACGTCTTCGGTCATGCAATCTGCAGTCTCATCGATCATGCGCCTCATAACCCGATCCTGCTCCATTGCCCGACAAAGTTGAAGAAGTTCTTCTTCAACGTTCTTCTCCAAGACTACAAGTTCTTCACGGATGTGGGGTCTCTCCTTTTTCAGCCGTCTCAACCTATGTAAGGTAGACAAGAGCTTCCTTCCGCCCTCTCCCAAACTTTCCATGTCTCGTTCTTCCATGTGAGTGTCATCACTCATCCATGTCGGTAAGCAACCCGATTCTAGTTCAACTTGAGCGCCTTCAAGTTTTGCCTCTATCGAGCTTCCATCATCGTGAGTGTCCTCCTCATGAGTGATCTCACCTGTCCATGTCGACAAGCCACACGATCCTGGCTCTGCTTGATTATCTTCAAGTCTTGCCTCTATCGTTTCTTCATCGCCATGTGCTTCTTCCATGTTCGGCTCGAGTGTACCAACTAGGTATCCATTGACCAAGTTCAAAGAACTAAACTTTCGAAAGTCCTCTGGATGTTCTCGGTAGTGAATCCCCAACCGGTCAATGTAGTCGAGCTCTTCTTGCTCAATCACAACCTTCAATTTTTTTCCCAAGCCTTTCCCCGAACGGCTTGTTCCAACCAGCTCTCCATGAGCCGTGGCACCAATTGCCACTCCTCATGCCATCTCCCGGTTCTGACTATTCGCCCGGCTTGCTGAACGACCCGACCTGCGTCCTGTCCGTTCGGTCTCCTGTTCCACCATCCCCAACCGAAACTTTATCTCTGTCGAAGGTTTCATTCACCGGTTCTAACTGTCACCTGCACCTGTCAACCACCTTGAACGGCCTGTTCACCAGCTCCACCCGAGCTGCATGCTTCCGTCCACAGGCTAAACCTGCTCTGATACCATCTGTCACACCCCCAATAACTTTTTTCGTTTATTGGGGAGTGCGGCACCACCTTTTGCCGGGTTCGGGCAAATGTGGACTACGCCTAATTTACTTCCAACACTAATTTATCCCTGTCTAACTAGTGTTATTTTCAAACTTCATAAACCGCACTCTTCAATCTATAACTGATTTATAAACTCGACTTAGCACCGATTTATAACATGTAAACAACAATCATAATTCTACGTTAAGTATAATTCATTCAGCATTAATCATAAATGGCAGTAATAATAAACCCACAACATTAACATATGAACACCGATGTATAATGGGAGGAGCCAACCCCAACCGGGTTGCGCTCCAAACTGGTTTTATTTACTTTGCCAATTCCGTTTACAGTTGTGTGAGCCACTACGGGCCTCACGGCTTTTTACCACAGGCCCGCGGCCTACCCGATCGTGGATCGACTGTCGGCACCCCATGCACTGTCGTTCGGTCCAACCGATCATACAACAGACCTTTCGGTCACTTATCCTTTTACCCGAACTACTGTAGACCCGTGACTGTTATGTCGTTCTGCCATGCGCACGACCTGTGCTTTTCCTCGGCCGACGAATCGTTCTGCCCCGTCGTTCAATCTGTTTATTGCCGAATTACCACAGTGTTACGACCATATGCCGCTCCGTCTACGTGCTATGCGCGATGCCTGCGCTCTGCCAAGACTGACAGGTAATTTTTGTTCATTACCCGGCGTATCGCATACCCAGCGTTTGCCCGATCTTTATCCGCAGCTGACCTGCGTCCAACCGACCCCTTTCTCCGCCTTCAACCCAAGCTGTTCTGTCACATCTTCACACTGTTGCTCTTTGCAACCTCGCTTGAAGACTTAGGCTGATCGTTTGAGTGATCGTTGCTTCATGTCCTCACTTACAAATGCGCCTCCATTTTTATATGGATCCACCACCAAGTTAGGAGGGGCGTCGGCTTGCTAAGCCGACCCCAAAGTCCTTTAATTTAATCGTTTGACGCCCCATGCCAACCCGATCAATTTTGAACCATCGCGTGTCGTCCTCTTTGCGGGTCAGCCTTCATGCACGAAGCCGCCCACGCAAGAGGCTATAAGCCCGCTGTCCAATTTACTTAGTTAATTCACGCGCGTCCTTCCTCGTTCATCGTTCAACGTTCGCCCCGTGTCGTTCAGCTATTTGCGCCCACCGTTCGGTCCACATGTCCCTTTATCGTGTGCGTCATTACCCCGTTCAACCTCTCGTTCGAACCGTCGAACGACCCGGACCTGTGCGCTTTTGCCGAGTGTGTGTCGTTCCACCTGGGTGTATGTTCGTTCGGGTGTTCGGGCGGGTGGGCGCACTACCATGTCGCCCACCGCCATCGTTCCGTCGATCACCCGTTTGCCCAACTATTCATTCGGGCTTCCGTCTCCAACGTTTGCCCTGTTGCCCGTATGCCACCTCATTGCAACGGTTATGTCGTTTTGAGTATCGGTTCGTTCACGGTTTCGCCGGTCAAGAGTTCGTTCACCCATCGTTCAGGTCGCCCGTCTGTGCACGGAGCGCCCAAGTCCCCAGGGCGTTACATCCTCCCCCACCTTATTCCGTTGTCGTCCCGACAACCTCCATACCATCGTGTCCTCTTTGGATCCTCCATATCAAGTTGCCCTTCCGATCCATATCCTTATCCTCAAGGTCAATACCTTGGAACGAATTTGGTGTGGGATCCTTCACAGAATCCACAGATGTTGCAACCGAACATGCAGTCGTCTTCCCAACCTGGACAGGCCGCTGGTCCATCTTAGCAACCCGTCCAGTCTATGGCGTCTTCTGCGTCTTCTGTAGTCTCTTAGACTAGGCCTAGTATTCCCAGTACTCCGCCTCGAACGTCTGCTACGACTACTTCAACATCTCCTTCATCCACCCCAACTTCTTCTGGAATATCAGCATTTCCGGCTTCTACTGTTCCTGTGTCTCTTCCTCAGATCTCTGTGCCTCATTCTGGCCCTACGGTCCAGACTTCGGTCCAGATGCCTATTGGAAGTACGGTGGTTACATCCCAATCTCAATTTATCCAACCTCTGTACCAGGGACAGTACCAACCTCAGTATGGTCCTACTGCTCAACAACCAACTTACCAGTATCAACCGTATCCTGGGTACACTTATCAACAACCTCAGCAACCCCAGTACGGTCCGGTTAATCCTGGTTTTCCAGGAGGATATAATATCCCTAATGCAATTCTCGTTCCAAGTTATCCTGGATATTCTCCTCCTGGGGCTGGTTTAGTGACCCCAAGTTTTCGAGATCCTAATCGGCAATTGCCTTTTATCGCAACTTTGGATTTACCAGACTTGACGCGTCTTACAAATGATCCCATCAGTTATCATCCATATTGGCCGTCAATGCTAAATAAGTTGCCCAG
>APFE030188705.1:265756-324742 GCA_000404065.3 Pinus taeda
TTTAAGAATAAAAAGAAAATCAAAGCAATAAGTGTAGATATGGATTCTTCTTTGAGAGTTGTAGGTTTCTTTAAGTAGGATAAAGGATCATTGCTGGGTAAAAGGTAACTCTATTGAGGCTATGAACGTCTGCTGGCAGCAGAGGCTCTACCTACGACAAATGAGTATATTTTAAAACTGGTTTACAGAGAAGACTTTGTTTTATCTTTACAGACCAAATAATTACTGATGTAAATGAAAGGACTAGCTTGAGGCGACAAATAATCAAAGTTGAAAATAACTGAAGAAAAAATTTCATTGATAGGTTAGAGCATAATGTACTTTATCTTTCCATAATAAAGTTTAATTTTCCGAAAAATTTGTTGTTTTGTAAGCTGAAAAGGTTCAATAGAAACACAGAGATAATTGGTTCTTCCAAGTGAATCACCAATTATTGTGGCCACCAACAACCACCCTTCTTATGAACTATTATTGCTAATACTAAATAAGTGGGGACCCTCAAAAAAATTAGTTAGTGTTACATTTTATTTTTAAATGAAACCTACAACATCATGGACTTAGGAAAATACCTTGAAAAATCTAGAAAACCTAAGTTTCATAATGAAGAAAATTAAATGTACTCCTTAAAGGATATCGCATCGCGCAAAGGATGATAGGATACACCTTCTAAAGAGTTAAAATGATAAAAGGCGATATTGCGACGCGAAACTTCATCGCATCGCATATACTGAAGACAAACACTCACATTGAAAAACTTTAAAACATCACCGATATGCGATATCACATATCACACATCGCAAATATCACAAGATTTACAAAAGAATTATAATGATCTGCGATATTGCGATATTGCGATATTGCAATACCATAATACTGCGACACCTCAAAGTTGCGATACTGCGATTTGCGATAAAAACAACACGATGATATTGAGACATTGCGATACTGCAATCTGCGACATCACAAAGAAAAAACGTGGGACTCCTCCATCGCAGTTGGTTTTGGCTCATTGTTCGAGAAAATTCTTTAGCCAAGAGTTGGTCATGTATTTTAATGTGAATTAATGGGTTATTACGAGTTGTTAATGAAGTAGGGTGTTGTGTTTTTCGAAAAAATAACTCACGTAAGGTGGCATGTCTTGTATATCTTTGGAATTTAAAAGTTTTCTTGTTATTAGTCCTTTATCATTACCTCTACCTCAATGTAAACTGCAGGAAAGAAGGACAAAGCGTTATACAGGGCATTATGCAGTAAACAATGAAGAGGGAAGGCAACGCTCCAATGTACATTTCGAAAGGCATACTTAATTCACTCAAGGAAGAAAAAGAGCCGCAGAACTCTTCGGAGGCATCTATCACAGATTTCTCATGTATAGTCATGGTTGAATGGATACTGAAAGACGTTGATACTAGAAACAAACAGTTTAATTCTCAGGGTCAAGAGCTCATAGAAATACTATTTTTACCAATTTTGGGTTTTATACTGAATGAGAGAAAAAGGCGCAAGAGGCAAAAACCGCATTAGGGAAGCCTGGATCAAGAAACAAAGGCAGTTTTTTATGCGCAGTTAGCGCTTCATGCATCGCTAAGAAAAATTGTTTGAAAAGGAAGGTCGCTAGTTGCTCAGTCACCTACGAGCCCCAAAACTGTAATAAATCAGCGATATAAGCAAACTGGAAACATAAGACTGAAGGAAAAACAGTAGCAGTCTGAAGGTTAACCAAGTTGAAATGGGATTTTTACCAGGCATACATGATAATGCTACATATTCATTGGATGATTCTCAAGCGTATCATTAATTTTAGTGAGAAGAGAATGCCAGCTCTTGCCATGTCTGTTTGCTTAACTCAACCAAAGGCAGAAGATAGTTGGCCGACTCTACTCAGAAAAATACTGAATGCTTGCAACATTAAGGAGTAGATTTAGAAATAGTTAGTAGATTTAATTTTATAATAGTTTTGCTTAGAAAGAGGACGGTCATTTAAATCGAATCCTCAATTTCTGTAAATAAGTTATTTAGTTAGTAGTATTTAAACCCTTCTCATGCATTTAGAGAAGGGTCCAGAAATATATAAAAAACTTGTCCTCAGAACATGCACTTTTGCACCCTCAGAGGAGGTTTCAGTGAATGAATGGAAGAGGGTTTATTTGATATTTGCATTTGATATCTGTTACTAATGTTGCACTTACGTACTCTTAGTAGATGTTGAATCAAGGAGAGATAAATCAATCATTGCTTGAAGCTCATGAGTAGGACTAGTTATAAATGGTACTTTTATCTCTTAACCATTTATGCTTATGCATTAAAGCGATATTCAGTTTTCAGTTATTTATATGTTATAGCATGAATGTCTGAGTTATCATTTGGCACTTTTGTACGGTGATAACTATTTTTTTATGTTTAGTGTATGAATAACTCATTTATGCGATAAGTTTTAACAACTGTTTCGTCTAACTTCTTATACGAAGTAGCTCATTTTTATCAAATTCTTTTCTTATGATAGCTGAATGATCTTTATTACCAGTTATTGTATGAAATATTTTTAGATCACATAGAATAAAGATCATGCCCCAGGTTAGCATAAATTTCGATTTTTTTTCTTCTGTTTATTAGAATACATAGCATAGCATTAGATTAGATAGAAGTATTTCAGTCCGAACAGAAACACCCTTCTTTCGCACACACACACACACTGAGTTCGGAAACTGGTCCCAGATCCCCAGTCGGACCTGCTATACCAAACGGATAAGGAGCTGCCAAACAAGGTCCGGACCAGGCGGGTATCCCCCTTGTTGTCGACCTGATTTTCGGGGCCTTCAACAGTACCTTAAACCCAAAATTTATAGCCTCTACATTTTAATCCTTTTTTTCCTTTGTGATCGATTAAATTCGAGTCCACACAGTTATACCATGGCGGAAACACCTTCTCAACAAGGATAAAAAATTCGATGAGAAAATAAGAGTAGAGGAAGAACTCAAAAATAAAGCAAGAAAATTGAATTGCTAAAAGTAAAAAACAAAGAGTGAAAAATACCTTGGAATCTCAACAATTTAGATCAGATTCGAGCAAGTGTGAGAAGATGGCTAGAATTGTTTGTTGCAAAAAAACCCAATCTGAAGCATTTGTTTGTTTCCTATGAGCCCCTGTTCATTGCTTTCCATAATAGAAATGCCATTTTTTAAAGCCAATTGGAAGCATTTGTTTGTTTCATATGAGCCCTTGTTCATTTCTTTCCATAATAGAAATTCCATTTTTTACACATAGCATCCGACTTGTTATACAATTTAGTGAAATACTTATTTATACTCCTTTCACTTGGAAAATAATTTTATTTGAGCTGATTTGGGGACACGAGCCTAAATAATTTATAATAGGCTAGTGGATTATAATAAAATATTCTCATAGCATTTCACGCAATAAATTTTATTTTCTTGCACTTTTCACATTAAATTTTATTTTACGGAGTTTCGTAAAATTAGATATTAAAATTGATTTTCAAATCAAATAAAATGGCTATATTTTTTAATATTAAAAGTTAGCTTTAATTTGCTTCATGGTGTGGATTAGTTTATGATGGAATGGGTTGTTAAGGCAATTTTTTATAATGTTATTGGTTTAAACTTAGACTAGTTTAGTGTACCATATGTAAGGTAATGTGGGTATAATTGGAGGTTGTGTTAAAATTGATTTTCAAATAAAATAAAATGGCTATATTTTTTAACATTAAAAGTTAGTTTTAATTGGTCCATGGTGTGGATTATTTGATGATGGAATAGGATGTTAAGGCATATTTTTAATGTTATTGGTTTAAACTCAGATTAGCTTAGTGTACCACGTGTGAGGTCATGTGGGTATACTTGGAGGTGATTGTGTTAAAATTGATTTTCAAATAAAATAAAATGGCTATATTTTTTAATATTAAAAGTTAGTTTTAATTTCTCCATGGTGTGGATTAGTTGATGATGGAATGGGTTCTTAAGGCATTTTTTATAATGTTATTGATTTAAACTTAGATTATCTTAGTGTACCATGTGTGAGGTAATGTACGTCTACTTGGAGGTGATTGTGTTAAAATTGATTTTCAAATAAAATAAAATGGCTATATTTTTTAATATTAAAAGTGAGTTTAATTTTCTCCATGGTGTGGATTAGTTGTTGATGGAATATGTTGTTAAGGCATTTTTTATAATGTTATTGGTTTAAACTTAGATTAGCTTAGTGTACCATGTGTGAGGTAATGTGGGTATACTTGGAAGTGATTGTGGTAGTGGATAGAATTGATCACTATCACGTACGTGCAAGCTTGCTATAGTTGCCTAATTTGCCATATTAAAAAAATAACAATAACATAATAATATATATTTTTTAATTTTATTGAATTAATTATTTATCAAAATTAGATGTTATTAAAATATAATGATTTTATTGGTGGTAGTTTAGGTGATGGAAATAAGGTAAACAAATTTTCTTGTAAGCATTTTCTAAATTGTGTCGTCACTCAAACACTCTCATAGAAAAAAAGTCTTAATCCCACCTAGAATACCTAAAATACAACTCTCAATTAAGCCACCCAATGTCACATTGGTGGCTTTCTCTCACTGTTTAGACTACATAGAAGGATATCGTTGTCTAAGGTGGGAATCCATAAAGATTGAGCTAAGCTCGGTCATTGAGTAATCAAGGAAAGTTCCTTAACAAAGACTAGTGATTTGACACTACTCACTCTCAAAGTAAAAGGTTAGGGATAAGTGTGTAAATAGTCAAATAAACCATGAATTATGAACAAATTTTGAATGATTTTAATTAGAAAACTATGCTTATTCATGCAGCAAAATTATACTTGAAAATGAAAAATAAAACTTGTTCAATTAATGATATAACATGAGATGCTAGTGAAGCATATATACAATGGCACAATAAAAATAGAAAATGAATCATAAATTATGTCTACACAAGTAAGGCATTAGGTCATTCATTCATCATATTCATTAGCATTGGATATTAAGAGTTTTTTATCATCATCAAGAGACCATTCCATAATTAAGAGATCATACACCAATAGTATTAGCAATGTTTGAGATGTCAAAGAGTTATGTGTTTGTAATGATAAATAAAGGAAATATTCAAACTTTTCGTTGTTACTAAGGACAATGAAGAAAACAAAGTTGGATGTGGACCACTTACACATTTGTAACATTCAAATGCCATCCATTTATCATCAATTTATCACCACTTATAGTTGTGTAGTTTGTAAACGAATAATGGTGACCCAAATGATGTATGTGTATCATTCCAAAGTGTGTAATTAAAACTAATGAACCATGAGCAATACCATTAGTGTGTGAACACATTAAGCACTATGTATTTAGAACAAATTTCCATTAAGACTAGAGATAAATGTAAGTTTTAAAGCACCCCTGAAAAATATGAAATTTCATATGATGTCAACATCCAATATTTAAGAATTGCATGCTTTGTCTAAATTGTGTTTAGAGTGCACCAATAGTGGCACTATTGGGCTTCGATCACGATCTTGTTAATGTGTGTTAAGATGTGATATTTAAAATTAGAAACGGATCATACATCTATAAAAAGGCAAGCAAGTAAACTGTCAAGATAATCTTAAAAATAGTTAATTGTTATCCTTATGAGCCAAGTCATTTCATGTTCCCATGCATTGATTTGTGTGACGGTATGGTTAAAATGTCAAATGTGTTAAAAAAATGTAAGCAATAAATGTATCAAGAACAAAATTAAGCCATGGTGCAAATTTTTAAACCCTTTTCACAATTATTAAAGAGCTTAGATATCAAGGTGTTTCATGCATTCATGTACTCATGTGAAGCTTAAAAGTGTTTACTATGTCATAGATATGTTACCTATATATGTCAAATCCAACATGAACAAGTATAAATATGATAATGTGTCCTTACAAGTAAAGCATTAATCATTTTTAGTTTATGCTAAATATTTTTAATTTTGTCACTTATTCTCTAGTCATATATTTTAGTCCTAGACTAAATTAGTCATTTAAGTTAGTCACTTTTAGTTGAATCACTTAATTCTAGTCATATATTAGATCGCCAGACTAAATTAGTCATTTAAGTTAGTTACTTTTAGTTCGGTCAGTCAAAATTTCTCAAATATAGTAGTAATTCTCCTGAAATGATTATGGTGACTAACTTTTTTAGTCATGTAGTCACTAATCTCTCATTTTGTACTAGTGATGTGTTGTTGTTTACATGAGTGTACATGTGGTGTTGTGTACATGTTGTACATGGGGTGTTGTGTGTAGGCGGTGTTGTGCATATGTCGTGTATGTGGTTTCGCATACATGTGGTTTTATGTACATGTTGTGTATGTGGTGTTGTGTACACATAGTCTTGTGTACATGTTTTGGAGGTGGCAATGTATACATGTGGTATTGTGTAAATGTCGTACACATTGTGTTCTACACATGTGTTACTATGTTATGTGTATTGTCTGGTCATTGTATTGTGACTTGTGTATTTGTTGTGTTGTACTTTATGTACGTATTATGTTTCAGACCAGGTGTAGGTGTCTGTGTTATGTGTACACTTGGTGTAGATGTATGTGTTTTGTTGTACATTGGGTGTAGGTGTATGTGTTCTGTTGTACACCAGGTGTAGGTGTTGTGTTGTACACTAGATGTAAGTGTATGTATTGTGTGGTTCCATATGTCATGTGTGGATGTATACGTTATGATGTACATTGTGTACACATATGTGATTGAAGACAAAATAAGAATTGGATTTTTTCTGGGTGTGGCAAATGATCTGGTGTGTGTACGGAAAGTACAAGGACAAAGGTAGAAGCAAAGGACCGATTGGAGGATAAGTATTGATATTTTATTTCATTTATATTATGTTATCATCTATGACTCTATTTTGTGATATGTTACATGTGATATATGATTTTTATCTATGTTGGTTGCATTTGAGCTAATCAGTGTGATATGCTTATACATGATGATTTTATTGAAGAGCTAGTTTGACTTGTTGAGACAAGAAGTATACAAAATTGCAAGTGTATCTTATTGATGGGATATCGATGATGTATGATTTGAAATTATTTCATTTCATTTTGACTCTAATGGAAATTATGTGCTTGGTATAGGAAAGAAAGGGAAATTCCTAGTTTGGGTGTTTGAAACTCACTGCAAGAATTAGTAGCAACAATGAAAGGAATTGGAACATGAAACAATATGCTGTTGGAAATAATACTAAGAGGGGGGGGTGAATCAATATTATCAGGTCAATTATTTTTCAATTCATACACAGATTTTTATACGCTACTTAGGTTAGTGAAACCAGCGTATATACGCAACTTCAGTTAAGGAAACTAGCATATAACTCATTATTCTTCAAATGTTGATGTCAGAAACATATAAACATTAACCAGGAATAGAAAAATAATGTAGACAGTCACACACAAGAACACAATATATAAGGTGGAAACCCAATGTCGGTGAAAACCACCTGCTACAATTTGTCTCTATCTTCTTTCAATTAGAAACTTCTTTTTACAATGATTCTGTACTGGTGTAGTCTTATACCAGTACGCAGGCTGCAACCTGTAGAAGGCTACAAACTTCTCTTGTTCTCTAGCTTCTCCTGGAAGGGAGCTACAAACCCCTTAGCTCTTGTACTAGTACGTAGGTGATGACCTACACAAGGCTACAACCTTCTCTTTTCTTCCAGGGACCACGTTTCATAAATTTTTAGACTAGATCCATGAATATCATCAATCAAACATGAAGTGTATTTGCAGCAATCCATCTCCTTTGTAAAAACTAAAATAGAATCAACCAAACACTTCTCAGAATGCTATAACTAGAAAATAGTAATAGTAACTAGACATCAATTTTGAACCCAGAACACTGCAGTAATAAACAGAAGTAGCTAAAGCATATTTCATGAGACGTACACTACTTCAAATGAGAAACCTGCGTACATACAAATTTGTCTCAAGACTAACCAGTGTATACGATGTTTTTTCTCGCTGAACCTGCGTGTATACGCGCCTTTGATGTGCCGAACCTACATACAGATCTATAAAAGATAATTTACTGCTTTTTACGTAGTCAGACATCAGTTATACCCAGATTATCAGATTTATAGATCTAATCATGTGCCAATTATAATAGATCAAGAATCACATAATGATACTACTATTCAAGCCTTAAAATCTTTATCCATCAATAGAACTTATCCATCTTTTAGCACTCAGGTTTCTCCTTGGCTTAAGTCTAGCAATGCAACATAAACCAATCACCAGTTTTCTAGATCTTGCTCCTGTTAAGATATTCAACACTTTAGTCGATGCCCTTGCCAAATGATATCCTTCCCTTTTTATAGTCTTAGGCCTTACTCAAACCATGGTCCAAAACCATTGAGAACTAATACTAGGGACCCAATACTTGGGTTCAACACTTTGGATGCAATACCAAGGACCAAAACCATAGTTTCAAATATGTTGGACTAAAAACCATGGACCAAACACAAGTTTTCCCACATGTATGTGATTTTCTTTGCATGAAGGTGCGTTCATATGTATATGCACCTTTTTATAGGTGATCCCGCGTGTATACACGAATTTTCAGAGAGAAACCTACTTATAGCTTATTTTCTTCCATTCTGAGTGCTTGAGCTGTGATTTTCCATTTGAGTGAGTTTCCATCAAGGACAACACCTATGCCATAGTGCCAAACATGTGTCATAATGCCAACATATGCTAGTAAAGCACTTCAGGAGTAGGGTCAATGTGGGACACTAATACCCAATAGTGTCCATTGATTCCCACGAGCATGATATGACCGGTATGATGATTTTGAGGTAGGGATATGCCTTAGTTTTTTGACATTTTGATGTGAGGAAACCTTGCCAAGGGATGGATGCCAGGAAAGGATTGTCAGGGAACTTGGAAGGTGAGTGACTGCATGGAAGGGGGTAACCGGATTGCCCATAAGGCTGTGTAGTAGATAAGGGAAGGACTAGGAATACATTTATTTTGGTCATTAACATTTCTAGATGGAATCAAAAGCACATTGTGAGTCTGCCTTGGAACAATGAGTTGGTAACTATTCACTAAGAGAACAAGTAGTGCAAGGATTGTAGTGTTAGAAATTGAATGTATATTTGAATTTGGTAGTGGATTCTGTACTTCCTAGGAAGGCGGTGAATCATTGCACTAATTTTGAAGGTGGAGGTGTGAGCCTCTGGATTCCCTTGTCACTGATGCAAGTATCGTATGCTTTTATTTTCTAGTTGAGAAAATGTGCATATGTATATATGTGTATATTATTGTAAATATTGTATCGAGTTGGATTTATAAATATCCATAGAAAATATGATTATTTTTTCGTTGAATAAAATGTGCATGAGCATATATGTAGTTGTTATTATAAATATTGTAATAATCTATATCATAAAGCACCAATAAACAATACGTTTTTCATGCTTCAACAGTGGTCATTGTAAATACTACAATGAGTTATGTTATAAAGCTCCATGGGCAATATGTTTTGTTTTTGAGTTGTCATTCCTATTATATGCATCATTGAACATTGAGGATGGTTTTTCGCTAATGGTGAGGGGTCTGTAACAGCCCCAGGTTAAAAATCCATGTAAAGAAATTTATGTTGTTTTTGCTACAACACCCTCCAAAATTTCACTACATTCTAATTTTGGAGCGTACTTCATGGTCATATCAAGTGTCACCTTGGTCTTCAAGTGCCATTTTTTTGTCTCCTATGTCTTAAGTGTTCTTGAGTATTCTCAAGTTTCATTGCATTCATTAGAACATCTCCATATGTGTTTCATGCTCATAACAACTTTCGTGTTGAAAAATGACACTTTCAGGTTTCAGTCCCACACACTTCACAATTTAAACTTTGGGAATGTGCATAAAGTGGAATTTTGGTATATGTTCATCATTGATAAAGTTTTCCTAAGTTTTATCTATGAGTTAGTCTATGTCACACATGGTTTAACATTCAAAACTCATCCTACTCACCCCTTAACCAATCATCCAAACTTAAACAAAATATGGTTGCAAAGTGATCCCATTAAGGCCAAGAGCACATGAGAACACTTTGAAGCCTTGACGGGAGAGCCTTCATTGTTATGAAGTGTGTTATGTGCCATTCTGGAGAGCTAGGCATAGTCTAAAAGCATGAATTCCCTTCCTTGTTCTAAACTACCCCCTAAAAATTGACGAAGACCTCCTTGAGGACATTCCTTTGACTTGAGGAAGTGCACCCTCCTTGAGTGCACTAGTGCACCCTGAAGATCCAAAGCTCAATCCTTCATCCTTCCCCTTTGTACTTTTCACCCTCCTGAATTGCTTGATCACACTTACACACCCCAAAGCCACAAATCCGAAGCCTTTAACCTCCAAGAGTCTTCCCTACACCCTTCTTGAGGCCTCTTAGGCACATGAGCACACCCTTAAGGCATGAAACCTTATTCTTCAGCCTTCTGGAGTGCACCCTACACCATCCTTCTCTCCCTTGAGTGCATAATACACTTAGGAAGCCCAAAGCCTTATGCTTTGTCCTTTGGACTTGTGACATGCACCCTTCCTTGATTGATCTCTCCTTTAGGGAATATGAGTGCATTCCAAAGCATTGAAGCTCGTCCCCTTCAATCCTTTATCCTTTTAGAGTGTGCCCTTGTGCCCTTAAGGTCCTTCTATGATTTTGAGTGCACTGAAAACACATGAACTGGAAAATTTGCATAAAACATTGTAGAGTAGGATATTTTTAGAAGGATAACTACTTGTCATGAGTGATTGCAGAAATAGCTATTCTAGAGACTTCATGGCAAGAAAATAAAAAAATTATTGGGAAAAGAGGATAAACAAAGGATGCATGATAGAACCAACATCACACCTAAAACTTGATGATTGAAGAACACTTAAGACTCCAAGATTGAAGACCCTTTGGATGGTGGAAGCACAATGATCAGAAGATGAACAAATAATAGAATTAGTGGAAACCATGTCACCATTGAAGTAGATCCATGTCATTAGTCACTGCCGGTCCCAATAATCTAAGATAGTGGCATGTCTAGTTTCATCATATGATGAAGTCGAAGTCAAGACGTAATATTGTAATCATTGTAAAGGACAGATAAGTACAATTCCAAGATTCTTGTGTGAACTCAAGAGTGATGGGAGTCCAAAAAACATGTAACACCAACAGTGATATGTAATTCCAAAAGTCATTTGGAACTTCAAAGGTTGTAGATGTCCAAAGGTCACTAGAAGTTAGAAATTCAATAGTCATGAGGATATGAAAGGTCACTCCTCAAGTTATAATAGATCCTCATTTCTCATGTAAAGGATTTTTAACCTTGGCTTCTCCCATAAAGCATAAGATACTTAAGTTAGTACTTATGGGGAGCAAGTAGTGGCTCCAACGCTCAACTATTAGATCAAGTGATGTTCATTATATTCATTCATGTTGGGACTTATACTTAATAATTAAAGCATGATGCCAGCACATTCTTATACATGGATTATAAATGTTTGTAATAATCTTATATGAATGTTTACGATTCACATTTTCTCTCACCAGTACTAAGGTAGTTGAACTATTTCAGTTATTTAGCACTTATTCTATTGAGAACGTGTTGTAATGGTTGTAACGATAACCAAATC
The DNA here is from genome assembly GCA_000404065.3 of Pinus taeda. NCBI lineage: Eukaryota > Viridiplantae > Streptophyta > Pinopsida > Pinales > Pinaceae > Pinus > Pinus taeda. Next base: position 277,440 of record APFE030188705.1, read on the forward strand.
CTTGTGGAATATTTTGTTCGATGTTATAGGAAACATTCCTATTCATGTGTGTCTTTATTTGGGTGGTAGTCTTACCTCTCTTTTACAGGGTCACCTTTTCTCCCCTCCACAATAGAAGAACCTTGATGCACCTACAACCAAACATTCACCAGGCACACTTGCTTTGTTTTCGAAGGAACATATGCTATTATCTCTCTTGCTGACAGCTAAATCCATGGAAGATATTTAAGTAGATAGAAGTTGGGTTTTATTTTACATAGGGATCCTATCCAAAATGGTGTCAGTTCTAAATGGGACCACATATTACGGAGAAACCCTTGAATTTAGGCAAGTTCATCACTATCTTAAAGCTCTATAAGGATGACATCCATAATTTTTTGGATGATAACTCCACCCACTATCATCATACTTCCTTTAAATAAGGCATAAACATTACTATCACCTCTCAAACTCATAGTCCTGAAAAAAGGTGATCTTCCCATCTTGTCCTGAACAAAGTTGTGAAGTTTCTCATGAGCACATCTGGGAAATTTAACCCATAAGCTGTAAGTTTAAAAAAGTTATTGGATTGATTCCTAGAGAACATAATATTCCTTATTTTCTGAAGAAGAAAGAAACAAATCCTACTAGGATAGTAGTTTCTAAAGTGGAAGTTTTGGTTTTCACAACCTTGGAAGAGTTGACAGAATCTGTAGAAAAAATAAAAAAACCAGTGAAGCCTCCATCTTTCAATAGAGGTGACAAAGTCAATGTTGTGTTCTCATACGACATTTTCCATGGGTTAGGAGGTCATGAAGAAGATTCCTTAGATTCTGAAGAAGAGGAAGAGTATACATATGAAGACATGGGAGAAGAAGGTTTGGATTAGATTACCTAGGTCCCACTTTCCCTTCCCAGTATTTTACATAATATGCCAAGACACCTAGAAAAGTTGTTAACGAAATATGACCTTGATAAGGCCATCAAAGCAGAAGACCATTTGAACAACTTCTATCTACACCTGCAGAATCGGCTCAAGGTATGTTATAATGATGTTGCATGTAAACTCTTTCCTTGTACCTTAGATTTAGAGTGGTTTCTTAGTATCATAGTCTTCCCACAAATTCAAATTAGAATTGGAAGGCGTTTAAAATGTTGTTGCTTAAAATGTTCACTAATGTTAAATGAGTTAGCGAATACGAAGATAAGGGAAAAAGAAAAGGTCAAATTTTTTAATCAGAGGTTCAATCGGGTATTGAATTTCCTCTAGACATGACACCTCATGCCTCCATCATGATCGACTATTACACTTTTTCCTCCCTGATAGTCATTTTGTAGTTTGTAAATAGAGCGATTGTTAATGAGGAATCATCCAAAGACTCCAAAGAGATAGGTAAAATGTCTAAGGCCTCTTCAAGCAAGGATAAAGATAAGGAAGCTACTGATTTGGAAGAATTGACCCAGACTATCAATACTCTATCCAATGAGTTGGAATAATTAAAACAAAGGAGAAGAAAGACCACTATTAGTATCAAACCCCCAAAATTCAACTTCTTGAGAAGGACCATGAGTGGAAACAAAAACAACAATCAATTGATTAAGTTTGTACATAACTAAAATTTTGTGATGAATGTCAAAATTTTAAGTGTGGACCAATATTGTTGTTTCCATCAAGAGTATCACTTGGAAAAGACATTACGATAGTGGAATCACATCATGAGTGTTATAGTTGTGCACATTTTAGATGAGTAGACTAATCAAATGGAAGAAAAGGAAGAATTTTCTGCAGTTCAGGAAACTGCAAGTGTTAGACATGCAGTAAACACTTTAAGTTGTGTGTTTATTGTTGAGAAGGAAAATGAGAATGAACTTCCCCTAAATTAGGCCCTCAATCAGAAGCAATAAAATTGATATAAGTTAAGGAGATAAGGGTCCATTACTGAAAAAGAGCTGATGAGGAAAAAGCTTAAGGAACATTTTTGAAGGAAAATCACACTGCCTACCAGCCAAGCTCAGAACAAGTGTGGAGATGCTTCCCCACCAAAAAAACTTCCAACAAAACATGAAAGACTACCACTCTAGAAGTATCATACAAACGAACTCCTCTAGATACTTTGGAAATTCCTACTCCACTAGAATATAACGTTGTGGAAGATATGAAGAAATCTCGCCCAAATATTTCATTCTTTGAGTTTACAATGATATTAAGCCAACGAGAATTGTTTGTCCAAGAAATTTCTGAGTCCTCAAGTGATAATGCTTCTTCCTCTCACAAGGTCTCTGGTAAGTCTCCTATCCCCCTCTAACTATTGGTTAATGCTTTAACATTGGAAGCTAATTCTCTTTGCCTTCCATTTCTATTGAGTTTTGAAATTTTCAATTACAATGTTCACAATTGTTTGGTCAATTTTCATGCATCTGTAAACATAATACCATTATTGGTTGCCAGTAAAATCAATTCTAAATGGGATAAGACAGATGCAAAGATTATTTAGTTGGACAGGTCCATTGTCCAATTATTTGTGAACATAGATATTTTCGTATTTGCTTATCATCTAATTACCAAGTTCAACAATGTATAAACATAGTAATTGTGGACATCCTAGAAGCCTATTGGTGTATTTATAAGTAGAGACTTGTTAAGAAAATTACAAGGGTATTTTTCTACTAATTGGTCACATTTATGGCTTCCTTTTAAGGGCAAGAATAACCAAATACATGTGGAATCAAAACCTTACATGAAGCACATTGTTACAACTTTTGAAGAAAAAAAAGAGCATGTTGCTTTAGAAAACCTAATTTTTGGATATTATTTTTAAGAAACTAACCTTGGGTGCCACCTTACATAGTCATTAGCTATTCCACCAGATCCACAACTAGAACTTGTTCCTTCTCCAGTTGGTGCAAATGAATTATGTAATATATGTGTACATAGTAATTGTACTAGTATTAGTAGGAATAATAATACAGGAAATAACTTAGTAGCTTGTAATTTTTGGACTCTATATTTTGATGGTTCTAAAACGTGGGCCGACTATAGAGCTAGTTGTGTCCTTACATACCCATATAACAAGAAACATATACTTTCTTTCCATCTAGATTTCGAGTGCAATAATAATAATATAGAATATGAAGCACACATTCTTGGATTGAAGAAATATATAGACCTCAAGGTAGAGATCATAAAGGAAGTCAGGGACTTAAAGGTAGTCACTCGTCAGGTACATGATACTATACATTGTCTTTTCCCTCATCTTAAAAATTACCAGTAGGAGGTATGGCTTTTGATAAATCATTTTAAATATTTCAACATTGTTTGTGTTCCAAGAGTTATAAATGCGATGGAAAATGCATTAGCAAATGCTACTGTAAAGATGTCGCCATTGAAAAATGGGTTTTCTATTGAAATTTTATATAAACCATCTATATCTGACAATGTTACTGATTTACATGTTTTCAATGATGACCAATAGATACTACACTTTATGATGAATACTAATGTATTCAAATATGTTGCCATAGAGGAGGATGAGCATGAGCATAATCCGCAAGAAGCATCCCAATTAGTGAAGCAAAACACTATGCGAAAAGGTGTGGTATCCCTAGAGATTACATGACTTATAGAATGAATTCATAGGGCCTACTAACACAAAGAATTAGAGTTTAAATCTCACATCTAAACAAGTCAACCTTGGAACACCACAAGCTCCAAAGTATGTGATCCTTGGTACCTGTTGTTCCCCACAGGAATGACAAGTATTTTTTCGCCTATTCAAGAACTATCAAGATGCATTCACATGGACATACAATGATTTGAGGATTTATGACACTCGTATCATCAAACATGTGATTCCTATAAAAGAAGGGGTGAAAACATTCTAGAAAAAACTACAAAAAAGTTCATCCAACATTGGAACCTCTCATCAAGAAGGAATTGAGAATATTGTTAGATGCTCATAGCATATTCAAAGTTAGACATTCAACGTGGCTTTCCAACTTAGTCGCAATAGGAAAGAATTATGGTGAAATACACCTATTTTTTATTTATGAAATCTTAACTGGGATTTTACTAAAGAAAACTATCTAGTTCCATCCATGGAGAAGATACTCCAGATAGCGTCTAGGTTTGAATTATTTTTGCTACTAGATGGATTCTTAGGATATAGCCAAGTGCTAGTATTTGAACTATATAGGTTGAAGACTACATTATGAAGTAAATGGAGAACATTGGATTTTAAGAGAATGGAATTTGGACTAATTAATGTCAGTGCAACTCTTGAGAGAGGGTTGGAAATCACCTTTTGTGTGCTTACAGATCAAAGCATTGGTGTGTATTTAAATGATGTTACTATGTTTTTGAAAAAAGGGTCTAATCATTTATGTCATCTAAAGAAATATTTTAAATGGTGTCGTAAGTATAGGATATCTTTTAATCCCAAGAAGAGCGTATTCAGTCTATCTAAAGGGATCATACTAGGGAAGATCATAGCAAAGAGAAGTATCAAGATTGACCCTAAAAGGGTCAAGGCTATTACATAGTTCTTGTTTCCAGTGAACAAGAAAATCGTGCAATATTTTTCAGTAAAAATAATTTTCCTAAAAAAATCCATCTCCGAGTAAGCTCAAATAGTCAAGCCAATATAGGAGATGATCAAGAAAGATGCAGTATACAAATGGGACAAATGAAAGAAATATTATTTCACGTAAATCAAACTGGACATCGCTGATGCACCCACACTATTCAGTTTAGACTATGGTAAGGATTTCCCACTCTACACGTTTGCTTCAAATTTATTGATCACATCCATTTTGACTCACAAGGGAAATGAAGGGAATGAGAGACCTATTTCTTTTATGAGAGTTAGTCTACAAGGCCCATAATTAAATTACCCTATTGTTGACAAACAAGCATATGTATTATATAATGGAGTGAAGTATGTGAGACCCTATTTAGTTAAGGCACATGAAATTGTATTTGTACCTCACTAAACAGTGAGAACTATGGTCGTACAACAATATTTGCATGATAAGAGGGCTACCTGGGTGACAAATATTCAAGAATATGATCTGTAATTTGAACTAGTTCATGTGATTAAGGGGCATGTATTATGCAGAATAACAGTCAAAGCTAAGGATGCTCTTGAAGAAGATCTTTCAGGATGGGAGCAAGAAATTGAAATGTACAATATTGATCACGCCTCTCCATCTATGTCCACAGTGCCCTTGTACAAAGATCTAGGACAATTTTTGGAACATGGAACATTTCCCTTGCACTTAGAGAATAAAATGAAAATGACAATTGATTTGAAGGCTCTATCATATTAATTGGTCCATGGAGTTATTTTTTGGATGTACCACAATGGAATTTTACTAAGGTCCCATGAGCCCCATGACAGAGAGAAGGTCGTTAAGGACTTAAACGATGGACCGATAGGTGGCCACTATGCGAGCGACACCACAACACACAAATTAATCAGGGCTGGTGATTATTGACCCACTCTTTTCAAATATGTGCATGTCTATGTCCGCAGGTGCCAAGCTTGTCTGAATTTTGCTAGTTGTGATAAAAGGCCAGTCACCCCACTACTCACAATAGCAGGTTAAGAACTATTCTAATAGTGGGGCCTTGATGTTAATAGAGATTTTTTTTCCACATTTCTCAAAGAAACATTGGTATATCATCATAGCTACATATTATTTAACCAAGTGTCGAGAGGCAATTACTCTTGCACAAGTGAATGACTAGGAATTCATTCATTTTTTGTGATGGAACACCATAACCAGGTTTAGGGTTCCTACATTTCTTGTCTTTGATAATGCAATGTACCTTTCATTGGTAAGACCTTATGACTTTTCATTAGGAAATGAAATTGTTTTAAATAATGCATATAATTACTATCCCCAGGGGAATGGTATGCATGAATCAACAAAAACAAACCTCATTCGCATATTTAGGAAGACCATTTTCTTCGAACAAAATAATTGGCATAATACTTTGACCAATGGTCTTTCGGATGACTATGTAACCCCTAATCATTCCCTGAAATCCTCGTCATATTTTCTAGTGTATGGTAAAGAAGTTATCTTTCCCCCAAACTTGTATCATCGAGCCTTGCAACACTCCCAAGAGTCAGAAGGAAAACCTTTCCTACTGGTTCAGAGAAATATAGACACATTACTCAAACTCGAGGAAGAGAGGCTCAAAGACAATGACCAATTTTTTGTGTGTCAAAGTAGTATAAAAATTTCGTTTGATAAAAAATCTATAGTTGTAAAGAGATTTGATGTGGGTGACCTAGCTTTGAAATGGGATAAACCCCATGAAGACAAAGGTAAACACACTAAGGTCCAGCCATTGTGGATTGGACTATTCACAATTGAAGAGAGGACCAACCTTAATGTCTTCAAGCTGAAATCTTTGGACGAGAGGTTTGAACCCCTTCCTCTAAATTGCCAAGACCTTAATCATTATTTTTAGTAGGAACTACTAGCTTCACTTCCTATACATATTGTTTTAAATTTTCTTTCTCTTTCCTTTGAGTCAATGATGTTCTATTGTCTAATCATCTCATTCCATGTATTATTTTTTGTCGGTGTACATAAATATGACCTATGTGTAAAGTGCATGGCCCAAAGACTTTGTAAGGAAACGAAAGAGAATCGTGACAACTGCAACACTTGGATTTATATGTACTCTCCTGCTTTGTTTGGGAAAGTGCCGGAGGTTTAGGTAAATCTAAATGGAGAATATGATTCATCCAAAAGGATAACCTGTAGGGAACCTATTATATTTGTGCTTATGCTAGGACCTAAACTACTCATCTTGGCATATGTTTACTTGTGTCTCAGAAATTGTGCAATCTAGTAGAGAAGGGATAAGGGGAAATATAGAGCGATAACACTTGAATAAGAGGTCTTAAACTACTTCTATGAAGGGGAAACCTTTGATGACCTAAATAAGTAAGGATGCCCCTTCCACTCATTGACAATAATCAGTTCTATGCAGAGTGATATTAACTAAATCAATAAAGGGTGAAAGAAGATCAGTTCTTCCTTCACAGGTAAGTGAAGCAAGCAACTTCACTGGGGTATTGTCTAGGCTCGCTCGCAGTGAAGAAATGATTGTGCTCTTGAAGTGACATTGTTGGGGTATTGTCCAAGCCTGCTGGTAACGAAGCAACACCAAATATGAAAAATATATACTTTGAATATCCTAAACTTGCCAAGAACATTAACCTTTCCTGAATTGAACCAATTGTGATATGATGTATCTTTGTGGGAGTTCAACGAAGTTGAGAAAAGAGACGATGTTACATATGAAACTAGGTTGAAAGGGGAACTTGGGGCAATCAATAATTCTTGAGGGTTTGATCATTAACTTAAAGATAATTCCCAAAAATATAAGCTCAAGTTCACCTAATGTGCTGCCAAGTGTTGTTGTTGCTACAACACCCTATACATTTCACTACATTCTAATTTTGGAGCTTACTTCATGGTTGTATGAAGTGTCGCCTTGGTCGTGAAGTTTAAGTTTTATTTTCCTCATATGTCTTAATTTTTCTAGAGTTTTCTCAAGTGTCTTCACCTTAATTGTAATATCTCTATATGCGTTTCATTATCATAACACTCGTGTTGCTATAAAAGTACACTTTTAGGTCGCAATCACACACACTTCTCTGTTTATACTTTGGGAATGTTCATGAAGTGGAGCTTTGATGTATATTTATGATTGATCAAGTTTTTCTATGTTTTATCAATTATTAATATGTTTCACACACGTTTTTATGTTCATAACACATATTACTCACCCCTTGATCAATCATCCAAACTTAGACAAAATTTAGTTGCAATGCAAGCCCAATCAAGCCAAGAGTAGATGAGCACATTTTGAAGCCTTTATGGGAGACCCTTCATTGTCCAAATTTGTGCACTATGCCCTACTATAGAGCTGGGCACACTCGAAAGGCACATATCCACTTCCTTGTTCTAAACAATGCCCTCAAAATTGACCTAGTGTTCCTTGAGTGCACTCGTTCAACTTAAAGAGGTGTGCCCTCCTTAAGTGCACTGGTCCACCTAGAAGACTCAAAGTTTAATGATTCAACCTTTACCTATGCACCCTTCACCCTCCTAAAATGCTTGAGTGCACTAGCACACCCTAAAGGAAGAAATCCCCATCCCTCATCCTTCAAGAGTGTGCCCTACACCCTTACTAAGGCCTCTTAAGAACATGAGTGCACCACAAAGGCATGAAGCCTCCGCCTTCAGCCTTTGGGAGTGTGCCTTGTGCCCCCTCTCTCCATTGATTACATAGTGCACTTGGGAAGCATTCCCCTTCCCCTTCATACTCCAGACTTACAAAATGTGTCCTGCCTTGTCTTATCTCTCAGTTAGGCTGCACGACTGAATGTCGAAGCATAAAACTACTTGTCCTCAATAACTTATCCTTTCAAAGTGTGCCCTTGCACCTTGAAGCTCATTCAACATTTCTAAACATGTGAAAAATGAAATATTCATAAAACATGGTAGAGTATGATATTTCCAGACTGATGGTTTCTCATCATGAGTGATTGCAAAAATAGGTATTCAAGAGACCTCACGACAAACACACACAAGGAAGATAAGGAAAGGAGCACAAAAAAATGAAGCATGAAAGAACCAAGAACTCATCTAAAACTTGATGATCGAATCACCTTGGATACTCCAAGATTAAAGACACTTTGGAGTGTGGAAGCACTATGATCAAAACATGAACAAATAACAAACACAGTGGAATCCATGTCATCAGTCACTCTAAGTCCCAGTCATACAAGATAGTGACGTTTTTAGTTTCATCATATGATGACGTGGAAGTCAAGATGTAATATTGTAATCATTGTAAAGAACAAATAAGTACAAGTACAATAATCATGCGTGCTCTCAAGAGTCATGGAATTCCGAAAGACATTTAACACCAAAATTCATTGGGAACTTCACATGTTATAGATGTCCAAAGGCAACTAAAAGTTAGACAATCAAGAGTAATGAAGATATGAAAGGTCACTCCTCAATTTATAAATAGATCATGATTATTCATCTAGACGACTTTTAACCTTCGATTCTCCCATAAAGCATAAGAGAGATAACGTAATACTTTTGGGGAGAAAGTAGTGGCTCCAATGCTCCACTATTGGAGCAAGTGATGTTCATTGTATTCATGCATCTTTGGACTTACACATAATAATTGAAGCCTGATGTCCAACAAGTTTTAATACATGGATTATGAATGTTTGTAAGACTATTCTATGAATGTTTATGATTCAAGTTTTCTCTAACTAGTAGTAAGGTAGTTGAACTATTTTGATTATTTTAGTGTTTATTTTAATGAGAATGTGTTGTAGTGGTTGCAATGATCATCACATCTTTTTTGACTATTCTGCTAGATGTTATAGGAAGCATTCCTATTCATTTGTGTCTTTATTAGCATGGTACTATTACCTTTCTTTTAGAGGCTAACCTTTTCTTCCCTCTGTAGTAGAAAAACCTTGATGCTTATACAGCTAAACATTGACTAGGTAGACTTGATTTCTTTTCGAAGGTAGATATGCCATTCTCTCTCTTTCTAATAGTTAAAGACAAGGCAAATATTTAATTAGAAAATGAATGGTTGTATTCTGGTTGTGACTCCTATCCCAAATGGTGTGATTTGTAATTGGTACTATATATTGGGGAGACTCCCTTGAATGTTGGTAGGGATAACACTATCAACCAGTTAATAAAGGAAAAATAAGACTAAGGCCATGGGACATGTATTCCAAGTTTAATGTTGGGAAAAACATCCTATTGGGTTTTCATTTGGTTTATTATGGCTAGGGGAAATTCGAAAAGGAAATGGAAGAGAATTTGAAAAGGAAAGAGACATTAATTGGCATTTTATTTATGAAAATAATGGAAGATAGGAGAAGAGGAAGGTGAAATGTCACATATTTTCAAGAGGAGGAAATTTAAGGAAAATAAAGTAAAATGAAGAAAATAGAGGCCTCATTGATAAAAAGGCTTCCGAGGATCAGTTCAAAGAATTTTGTTAGCTCAGTTTTGGAGCTCTCTTTATATTCTCTCTACTCTCTCATACTCTTGAACACATAGGGAATTATTTGAAAACTATATCATTGGAAAAGGAAGGAAACTAAAGGACAAAAAAGAAAAGTACAGAAAAACATGAAGTAAGGAAGAGTTGGATCAAGTAGCTACAGTGGGATTACTTGCAAATATTGAGTTACATGTATGATTTCCTTGCTATTTTTGGGATGCATGACACATGCATGTGTGTATTTGGTTCTCTTGTTGTCATTGGCAAGGGATTTTCCACGTGTGACAGAGGTTTCATCCTTGCCTTACCATATCAAAATAACCATGGTGTGATGGGGTTATTTTAATCGATTGAGTTGGATTATATGGTTTTGAAACTGAGTGGGGTTGGCTCAGGAAAATTCCCAAAGGCCTAGGAATCCCTTGACCAGTAATGACAGGATACATGATAAAGATTGAGGGTGGAGACATACAGATTACTCATAGTTTAGGTGGAGATATCTAGAGGAATCCATTATTTCTTAGGGTCTAGTGATCAGTTGGCCAGTATATGGTTGGATTGCAGTAAATCTTGTAGTGCATATTTCTTTGTTTGGGCCTAGGAATCCCTTTACTAGTAATGGTAGGATACACGGTAAAGTCTAGTTGTATAGATGAGGGTTTGGGGCATAGGAATACCTTGATCTATAATGGTGGGACACATAATGCATCCTTAGAATCCCTAGTTCATTTCTTTATGATTCCCACATTTATGCTTGGAATATGGCATGTGGGTGATTGGTTGAAAGAAATATTTGGTTAAGCCCAATCTATGGTCAGGTGGTATGCGGAAGTCCCCGACTTGGTTAGATTTCGCATATGTTAATAATATTTCTTTTCCATTGTATTTCATGAGTAAATTTATTTGTTATTTTGTGGCTTTGATTGTTGTTCTATCATTGTTATTATTTTGGTTATATGTTGCTTATAAGTATGGTCTTATGATAGAGTTGAGTTATGGTTCTCATCATTTTTATTAGTAAATGAAATTCTAATGAATATATGACCTAATAGATGATAATGAAACTATTTTTGGAGGCCATTAGACCTTCCTGATGAATCTCAGATATGTATGAGACCCCTATGTTTAGATATGTAATTGTGACCTATAGATTACATGTTCATGATGTGTTTGAAGAAATGTATATCATGGGTAGGCCTTGCTAAGTCAAGTTATTGTATAGGTTTCAATACGTTTTTGGCATTTCTCTAGATCGTAGCCTTGAAGATGTGGCTTAGATCTCACAATCACTAGCACATAATTGGCTAGAAAATAATATAGTTGCTGGGAATCAAGCCTACCGGAGTGAGTAGATGGTTTTAGTTGCATTAAGGCCTTGTCATGGTAGAGAATTGGGTGCTAGGTTAAGGAAACAGAAAGTTAACTCAATCGTTGGGCACCTTGAGTGGTTGGTTAGCTCCTGGGGGTCCTGTAGCACGTGAGGGAGGTCAGTAATGTCTTGGTTTTCCAGTTCCACTTCCTTAACTATACTTAGGGAGCTGTATCATATTATAGTAACTCTTCATCACATATTTCCCAGTTGACTGTTAAGCTTGGGTAAGTATGGGAGGAGGATGCTACAATATATGAGTTAGATGCCCTTAAGCCAAAGGTATTCATCCAAGCCTTAATGGTATGATTCTACATCATGTAGGTAAATGAGTTTATGTCGGGCATCATAGAAACTATTTGATTATTGATCATTGATGTATACCATTAAAAGACATGAGGGGACCCACAAATGATGAAAATGGTCTCTAAGGTACCTAGTAAAATCCATTTATCATGAATAAGTAAGATGATGCTAGAAAAATGTGTACTTATTCGATCAAATATTAATTAGGAAAACTAATCTTCAATTGTGAGGAAACTTTGAAATGAGGGTTGTAATCTAGAATATACTACTAGTTTCTAGTTCACACTCCTAGATAATGAGTTGATGATGATAGGAGGAAATATGTCAAAGGAGGGACTTCATATATCCCTCGTAAATCCATAAAAAACAGATCAATACATTGTGTGAATAGATTAATTCACCATGTATAACTAACATAAGGATGACACACAATAGGTCGAGAGAACTAGATATGGTTGATTGAGATTTTAACTACCCTTGAATATACTCGACATGACATAAAAATGAATTAGAAGCATTGATTAATGAGAACCATGTGATATCATGTGGTAATGAAAGAGTCATTGAAGCACACTCCATAATGACTAGAAAAGTAATTAGTTGAAGGAGTTATCCAAGTGGATCCCTAATGGTCCAAAAAATCAAAGTCCTCGTATTGCAGTGAAACTAGGACCAGATTGAAGAGCTTGTCGCAAGATTTCCAACAACACAAACAATACCTCAATCTGACGATGTATGAGGAAGTTATGCTTAGTCAAAGTGTTTCATCAAAGTGACAAAGAATCAAAAGAAAACAAGGAAGATGACATAATCAGTTTGTAAAGCTAATTCCAACATGACATTAATAGTGTCATGTGGCAACCTAAGAGTGTGCCATGTGTAACCTATTTTTGACACTTTCATACTACCAAATGGACTAATTAAAATGGACCACATGGCACCCCTAGAGTGTGACCAGTGGCGCAACCAAGGCCCACCATATGGTGTTGAAATTAACAACAAGAAATGCTAAAAATAGAAATTCTATAAATAACATTGCTATAGATAGCAATAAAAGATATATTCCAATTTTAATTTGTCCTTGAATTAAAGTTGAAAATTTAAATTTGAATTTAGGCTCACAAGTTGTTTGAAAAATAATTAATTAATTCATCTTGAGTTAATTATTTGAAGAAATTCAAACATGAAGTCTTTGTGAAGACATGCAATAGTTATCCCTTTGATTGAGGAAGTTATCCCTTAACTAAGGAGATAAGGATGAGTTGTATTTGAGTTGTAATTAGTTAGCTTAGTTAACTGAGTTAAGTCCAGTGAAATTAGTTCCAAACAGTTTGTGGAACTAATTGTGAGTTCAGTCAGTTAATGCATGCATGCATGCAACTAGTGTTCTCTAGATAACTGAATAATCTCTCATAAATAACTCATGCATGTCATTTCAGACAAAGACCCAGTTGAGATTAAAGGTAGGGAGAGTGTACTATCAGTTGCTAGAATATTCCCATGTGAATATCTATTGCATGCAAAAGGAATTCATTCCTTGAGGATTGTGAAGTTACTATAGACGTCAGAGTAGTGTGTGAGGTGAGAATCACATAGGTTACAGTTGGATCACCCAGCATAAATGGTGCAAGGAAATAGGAGGCTTGGAGGATGGAGGAGTAGGCATATGTGTTGTCTGTTCTGTCTATGAGTAGCAGTGTGGGATTGTACTGAGAGTTGGGCAGCTTGTGAGCTAAATCTTTCTATAATCCTAAGATATTTCCACTTGTATGATAATACAGATAGTGGGGTTTTTAGCTGAGGCTTTCCCTAGAGTATTCTTCTGTGTTTCATGTGTGATTGAATCTTCTTCTCTATTATATGTGTTCTATTTGATCTTGCTCAAAATCAATTAAGCTTCCACAAGTTTGATTGTAGAAGTAGATAATGTATTTTTGTTTAGTAAATTGCATAATCAGTTTAATCTACATTAAGAATTTCTACATGGTATCAGAGCAAAGGTGATCAAAGCGGAGAATAATATGTAAAGAAGGGAGAAGTTCAAAGTTTAGATTTCTTGAATGTAGGTACAAAATCGATTTCTTATCACATTTCAAAGTTCACCAATGGTGTTCAATGGATTGAGACTCGAATATGCCCTGGACGACAGCTCGAATTACATAGCATGGAAGGATCGCATGGAAGTGGTATTAGAGGACAGTGGGTCGAAGGACTTCATTGATCAAGAAGTCCCCAAGCCAACAACAACTAATGCCTAAGAATTGGCAGAATGGAAGAAATGTGTGGCGAGAGCGAGGAGGATTCTTCTGGAGGGAGTTGGAGACCATATTGTCTTGAGTCTCCATGGGAAGGAGACTCCATTTTCAGTGTGGAAGACATTGAAGAATATATATCAGAACAACAGTGACCAGAGGAAGCTAGTGCTTAAGGACAAGCTTTGTAAAATCAAGTGTGAAAAGCACGACACAATCCCTACATATATGAACAAGCTCACCACCTGTCAAGATGAGCTTGGAAGTGTAGGAATCATGACAGTTGATGATGATATGGTGAGTCTTGCTCTCCTTGGTCTTCCTAAGAGCTGGCATAGCTACCAAGACTCAATGAATGGAAGAGAGAAACTGCCAGATTGGGAACAATTATGGTCGGATCTGATGTAGGAGGAGATCAGGAGAAGCACCAGAGATGGTTCTTCATCTAAGCATGATGATGAAGAAAATCAAGCCTTAATGAGTAAGGCATGGAAAGGGAAAGGGAAGGCTTCCCATTCCAAATCGAGTTCTTCCCATGGTTGGAAGAAAACTGACAAATCTAAAGTGATATGCTTTAATTGTCATGAGGTGGGCTATTATGCAACTAATTGTCCATTGAATAAATCCAAGAAGGGATCCTTCAAAGGATTAGAGGGTGAGGCACTGGCCTCATGGTTCACATTGGATTTTATGCTCATCACATGCATGGTTTCATCTATGGTGGGTTTTGTTTGGTACCTTGATAGTGGAGCCTCATTCCACATGATTGGAGATAAGAGTTTATTCAACACCTTGGAGGAGAAAGACCTCCAGATGCACATAGAGATGGGCGGTGATGGAAAGTACTATGTTTCAGGTGAAGTTATGGTTGTATTTTAGAGGGAGAATGGAGCTCCTCTCACCCTGACTGATGTAAAATCTGTGTCGGGATCGAAGAGAAAATTGGTATTGGTCATGATGTTGGGAGACAAAGGCTATGGTGTAGTCTTCAGTAAAGGAAAGATGTTCCTGAGACACATAGCCACGGGTCAGACCAAGAGGATTGGGATTTGAGTGAACAATCTCTACAAGTTGGAGGTAAATGACTATGCTACATTGAGTTCCAAAGTAGAATTGATTCAAAGCCAAGATATTGATGAGTTATGGCATAGAAGGTTGGACCACTTGCATCATGGGGCCTTGAAGATAATTCAACAGATTTCTACTAGACTTCCCAAAGGTAAACTTGAGCAAGTGGACACATGCAAATGTTGTACCTTGGGTAAGTATGCAAAATATTCCTTTCGTGATCAAGACAGTTGAGTTGAAGCAGTCTTGGAGTGAGTTCATACAGATGTGGGGGGACCATTCTCGACAACCTTCATCGCTAAACAAAGGTATTATGTGATTTTCATTGATGATTTTTCTCATAAATGCTGGATCTATTTCATTCATAAGAAGGATCAAACCTTCTCAAGGTTTTGTAAGTTCAAACCCTTGGCTGAGAAAGAATCAAGAAAGAAGATTAGGGCCTCGTGAAGTGCCAATGGTGGAGAGTATGTCTCTTAAGAGTTTAAGGATTTCTGTGTTGCAAAAGGAATTTAACAGGAGTTAACAACACCCCATAACCCATAGGAGAACGAGGTGGCTGAAAGGAAGAACAAAACGATTGTGGGAGCAACTCGGGCAATGCTGCATGGACAAGGCCTACCACTTCATTTGTGGGCTGAGGCATGCAACATAATGATTCACATGTAGAATAGAAGCCTGCATTGCATACTTGGGATGAAGACACCAGGGGAATCTTTCTCCAGGAAGAGACTAGACATGGGTCACTTTAGGATCTTTGGTTCATCTATTTATTGCCAGGTGACCAAGGATGCTCAGAAGAAGCTAGAGCCGACAACAGGGTTGGGGATGCTTGTGGGGTACACTGATACTCCCTAGAACTATCGAGTGTATTTTCCTACCAGTTAGAGGACAATGGTTTGTAGATATCTTAAGTTCGATGAGTTGAAGGCCATGCAAGTTTCCCTTGAGAGGGAGATCAAGTTATAGGTAGAGGAGAAAATTTTGGCTCCTAAGGAGGAGAAGCCTCAGACTGATGCGAAGTAGCTGCATGTAGAGGATCCAGGAGTGGAGACATCCACTCATGCAGAGTCTTCTAGAGAGGGGTGGAAATGCACAAGGGAGGCTGACATATTGTTGATAGATGTGAGAGATAATATGGGAGAACCATCTTGCCAGTGCAAATAGAGGAGATCACCTAAGTGGTACAGTGGCTACATGGCCCTTGTTGGATAATGTGTTGAGACCGAGCCATCTTCCTTTAAGGAAGCAACACAGCTGCCGGTTTGGGTTGATGCTATGGTGGAGGAGTATGAATCCATAGTTTGGAAAAATGTTTTGGATGTGGTTCCAAGACTAGAGAACAAGTCAATTGTGAGTTCTTGTTGGCTTTATAAGGTAAAGCATGCTACTGATGGTAGTGTGGAGAAACATAAGGCAAGCTTTGTTGCCCGTGGTTTCTCATAGGTTGATGGATTTAACTGCGATGATACTTTTGCTCCTATATGAAGGTACTCATATATCAGATCGATGTTGGCACTATCAGCACAGATGGGTTGGAAGATCCATTAGATGGATATGAGGACTGCATTCCTCAATGGCAAGATTGAGGAAGAAGTGTACATAGAGCAACCGAAAGGTTTTGAGACCTTTTATCATGAGTCGCATGTGTGTCGACTCAAGAGAGCTTTGTATGGGCTGAAGCAAGCACCTCATGCTTGCTACACTAGTATCAACAACTACTTCACCAGGTTGGGATTCACAAAGAGTGAAGCGGATGTGAACTTGTACCACATCATGGTGGAAGGTAAGTAGTAGATCATATTTATTTATGTTTATGATCTGATATTGACAGGTGATGATTAGTTGACCATGTATTTCAAGGAGGACCTTGCAAGAGAGTTCGAGATGAAAGACATGGGTCTCATGCACTACTTTCTAGGCACGAAAGTGTGGCAGAAGGATGGGGAAGTGTTTGTGTCTCAAGGAAAGTATGCCAATGAGATACTTAGGAGATTCCACATGGAGAAGTGCAAGGCCATGCAGACTCCTCTAGCAGGTAACTGGAGGAAGGAGGATGCTACTTCAAGGGAAGAAGTAGAGGCTACTGTGTATTGGCAGCTTGTGGGTTCATTGATGTACTTAGTGAACACATAACCAAATTTGTACTATGCGGTGAACCAACTGAGTCAAGCTATGGTTAAGCCTACCAAGCTGTTTTGGAAGGTAGCAAAGCATGTTTTGAGATACCTCATAGGCACATCTCAATTTGGATTATGGTACAGATGGTTAGAGGGAGTGAAGCTACAGGGCTTCACAAATGCAGATTGGGCAGGGAGTCCATCATATTGGAAGAGCACATCAGGAGGAATTTGCAACCTTGGTTGAGCTATAGTTTCTTGGTACAACAGGAAATAATGGTTAGTTTCACTTAGCTTAGTAGAGGGTGAATACATGGCTACAAGTCAGACAACATGTGAGACCATTTGGATGCGGAAAATTCTAGTTGGTTTGTTTGATCAGAGGATGGATCTAACTTTGATCTGTTGTGATAATCAGAGTTGTATCAACTCTCTGAGAATCTAGTATCTCATGTCAGGTCTAAGCATATCGACATTCAGTATCATCATCTCAGTGACTGTGTGGCGAGGAGGATCATGTTGTTGCACTATATTTCAATTGAGGAGAAAGATGTTGACATTTTGAATAAGGCAATGTTAAAGTGTAAATTCGAGTTCCACTGAGATAGGATCAGGGTGGCAGATAATCCATTTCTTGTTGAGAGGGAGTGTTGAAAATAGCAACAAGAAATTCTAAAAATAGAAATGCTATAAATAACATTTCTATAGATATCATTTCAAGATATATTGCAACTTTAAGTTTTCCTTAATTAAAATTTGAATTTAGTCTCACCAGTTGTTTGAAAAATAATTAATTAATTCATCTTGACTTAATTAGTTGAATAAATTCAATCATGAAGTCTTTGTGAAGACATGCAATAGTTATCCCTTTGATTGAGGAAGTTATACCTTAATTAAGGAGATAAGGATGAGTTGTATTTGAGTTGTAATTAGTTAGCTCAGTTAACTAAGTTAAGTCTAGTTAAATTAGTTCCAAACAGTTTGTGGAACTAATTGTGAGTTCAGTCAGTTAATGCATGCGTGCAGGAAAGTAGTCTTCTCTAGATAACTGAATATTATCTCATAAATAACTCATGCATGTCAGCTCAGACAAACGCTCAGTTGAGATTAAAGGTGGGGAGATTGTACCATCAATTGCTAGAATATTCCCATGTGAATATCTCTTGCATGCAGAAGGAATTCATTCCTTGAGGATTGTGAAGTTACTACATAGGTTAGAGCAGTGTGTGAGGTGAGAATCATACAGGTTATAGTTGGATCACCGAGAAGAAACAACGCAAGGAAATAGGAGGCTTGGAGGACAGAGGAGCAGGCATATGTGTTGTCTATTCTGTCTATGAGCAATAGTGAGGGATTATACTGAGAGCTGGATAGCTTGTGAGCTAAAGCTTTGTGTAATCTTGAGATATTTCCACTTGTATGATGATACAGATAGCAGGGTTTTTAGCTAAGGCTTTCCTCAGAATATTCTTTTGTGTTTCATGTGTGATTGAATCTTCTTCTCTGTTATATGTGTTATGTTTGATCCTTGTCAAAATTTATTAAGCTTCCACAAGTTTGACTGTAGAATTAGATTAAGTATTTTGCTTTAGTACATTGCATAATTAGTTTAATCTACAGTGAGAATTTCTAGATATGCCACCAACGTATAACTTATGTGGCACTAGTGACAGGCCATGGCGTTGATGTGAGCAACTAGTTATTTTTTGTGTCCCAATAGAAAGGGGCTGCATGGCCGAATCATCTCACAACACTTGGCTCCTATCAGGTGGGATGTTTGGTCATGACCAACGAGGTTCGATTGTTTGTTGACCAGTTATATTTGGAAGTCAAATTCAAAATCTAGCAATTTAGGTGGATGTTCATTACCAATGGTGAATGGTTATAATTTTTAAATAAATAAACTGACAATAGTTTCATTCACATGTCAGCAAAACCAATGTTATAAAAAATTCAAAACAAATATCTTATAGCTGGAACCAAATGATGGTCATAACAATATATGGAATCTAGTCTAGATATACATTATCCTCCACAATGTCCAAAGGCTGAGGAGGGATATTGACAAAGGTAAGTTCAAACCACTTAAGGTTCAGCAGCTAGCCCTGCTAAAATAGATAGGGCTCTCTCTATGAACTCATAGCCAATGATGAATGGAGTGGGAAAAGGTGTTAGGCTACTTATTACAACACTATGGTTTGGCAGACTTATGGTTTGTTGGATTAGAGGTACGAATCAGGGAACTAGGTCATGTCTTTAAAAGTTAAATTACAAGAGATATAAAGGAGCAAGGTAGGCATGCTTGTGTGATAGCTTAGGAGTTGGTCAATGTAGTGTAGGATTGAATAGGTAAGAAAATATGTTGGAAATAATACTGAGAGGGGGGGGTGAATCAGTATTATCAAATCAGTAAAACTTTTTCATTTTCATACTTAGATACATATACGCTACTTCAGTTAAGTGAATCCGCGTGTATACGCAACTGTGTCTAATGCAACTAGCGTATATCCAAATTATTTATGATTCAGATAATCCATTACATGTTGATCTTTAGTTAAAGCATCAGAACTTCATTGAACTTATGAACAGTAAACAGAAGCAGTAAAGCAGAACAAGAAGCACACATGAACACCATGATATAAGGTGGAAACCCAATGTGGGTGAAAACCACCTGCTGCAATTTGTTTCTATCTTCCTTTAATAAGAAACTTCTTTTACAATGTACTGGTGCAGTCCTTTACCAGTACGCAGGCTGCAACCTGCAAAGAGCTACAACCCTCTCTCGTTCTCCAACTTCTTCTGGAAGGGAGCTACAACCCCCATAGTTCTTGTACTAGCTAAGATACTAGTACGTAGGTGCCGGCCTACAATCTTCTCTCCTCTAGGTACCACGTTTCATAAATTTTCAAACTGGATACACTGAAACACAACTCTATAATTTGAAGGCCACGTTTCATCCAATTTTCATGCTAGAGCCATCAATATCATTGAAGCACACAATCAATCAACATTAGCATTATCAATCTCTGAATCACCCAATACTGAATCACTGAACCCTGTCAACAAAAGTAGTCACCAGAACGCAGAGCAGAACCCTGAACTCTGCAACACTATTCAGAACCAACTGTATCATCAAAATCATGCATTAAAGTGCATACGCTACTTGGACAAACCAAACCCATGTACATACGTGCTTCTACCAAAGCCAACCCGCGTACAGATCTATAAATATTCAATCATGACTTGCAGCGATTTCAAACTCAAGTTATACCCAATTTAGATCATTACATGCGTCAGTATACAGATCTAGAATAAACATAATCAATCATATAGAGATAATTCATTTCAAACCATTTGATCCCGATCTATCCTTAGATCTTGTTCTCCATCAACTTGTGAGATCCCTCCTTAGCTTAGATCAAGCAACCCATAATATGCATACTGGATCTCATCCTTCCTTAGATATTCAAGACTTTATCAATATGTTTGCCTAATGATCTTCTTCTCCTTTTATAGTCTTAGGCCTTGCTCAATACCATGGTCCAAAACCATAACAAACCAATACCATCAACTCAATACTAGGGATCAACACGTCTGTCGAGATGCCATGGTCCAAAAACCATAGGTTCAAATTCCAAGGACTAACTGCCATGGACCAAAGGTAAGTTTTCCAACATATACGCACTTTTCCTTGCATGAATGTGCATGCATGTGCATACGTGACTTTGTAACGAATAACATGCGTGTATACGCGGATCTATCACAATGAACCTGCGTATATGTATTTTCTCTTCATTCTTGTAGTCTTGTTCATCAATTCCTTGCTGCTGACCTTCTGCACTCTGATTTTTCATCTGTGTGGTTTTCCGTCAAGGACAACACTTGTCTCATAATGCCAACAATCTCCCCCTTTTGACCTGATGCAAAGCTAACTTGTCACACTTAGATCTATCATCTGATTCCTTTTAGTTGTGCTGCATCCCATGCATTCAGTCACATCTGATATCTCTTCTGTAGATTCATCTAGTTATATGTAAGTGAGATGATCTTCTATGAGAGGGTTGCCATCAAGTACAACACATGCATCATAATGCCAACAATCTCCCCCTTTGGACTTAATGGCAACAACACCAAATCACTCTCCCCCTTTGACATCAAGGGAAAAGGGCGTACCAAGATATTCTCTTTCCAAGGCAAGCATTCTGCTGTTCATACTCCCCCTGAGTACTTGCTGAAGTCTCTGAATGAGCTCCCCCTTTGTATATGCCAAGGTGTACCAATCTGTCCATGCTGCCCCTGAATACATGCTTTGCCGAAGAGTGATGTTCATGCTCACCCTGACTGTAAGCAAGGTCTGCAAAAGGTGTTCTATAAGAAGAACATGACTCTATACATCATACAAGACCTTCCTATCACCAAAATACTCAATACATACATCTATCACCCAAACCAAGTGGGGATCATCCATCCAACCAAGTGGAATACATCAGAAATTTACATATGATGACCAAATACATTACATCTTCATCCCAAGCATAGTGGGGAAACCAAAATAGGCCGTTACATGACCTTGACACCATATAAGAAAGAGATACATGACATAGAGACGAAATATCTAGAGAAAGACTTATGAAAGTCACCAACAACTGATAGCAACAACATCTGTTAATCACCATTCAGATCAGCAACCAAGATTTCCTTCTATTCTTTCTTTGCCTTCGTTCTATCTGAAACCCAACTACAACTGTGAACAAGAACCAAAAGCTTCTAAGATAATGCCAACAATACATTATTAGAAGATTCTCTGCTCCCCCTGAACCTGTGCCAGATGGTTTCTGTCAGACCCATACCAGACTCTTCTCACCGAGAGTCTCGTCCACTAATTTGATTCAAACCAACATATACGTGATTATATCCATAGAAACTTGTGTATATACGCGGATATACCTCGTAAAACTCACGTACAACCTCTTTCAAGTGTCTGTACCAAGGTATGTTTGCATCAATACATCATCATAAGTCATTCACATGATATCATATGTGAAAAGACACCATAGTCATCATCATCAAGATTTGCATGATCATCCATGTAATATTACACGGGAATATCCCTCATCTGATAATCATCAATCAACATATGTGAGAATCAACCTATCATTATATAGGTAAGAGCATATCTCCAATAATTCCATGTATCCAACACTAAGTATCTAGAGCTCAAGATTTTGTCAAGGCTTCTTTATATCATCCATGTCAACAATCCTCATCCACATGATCACCAAGAACTATAGGAATCCTGCATCATAACTGTATTATATGATCTTCATGCATATGAAGACAACATCATATGAGAGACTCATCATCAAGTAATGATATTGTGTATTCAAGCTTTGTACTTCTCCTTATTCTTATGAAGATCACCACGTAAGCATCATATATGCACCATCAATCCACAAATATGATCTGAACATAAACTATGTAACCCCAAGAGTCATATGAGATTTTATCATGGACAACTCATAACCACATCATAGCAAGATATATCATTTAGCCATATCATCAAGGACTATTAACCATAATGCCAACAATGATTTGTTAAAGGCATGTGCTCCCCCTCAACAGGTGCCATCTGTTTACTGTTAGATCTGATCATACATATATCAGCAACAAGCATGAAGACATCATCATCAAGTTAGGATCAAAATACTTCTAAACATCTTACAAGTATCAAGACATTTCCACACATACTCAGCAGACTGTAACTATTAACCAATAGAGAAAATAATGGATTGAATTATATCAGACACTTTTTCTGAGCCTGTCCCCACTGCTTTTCCTCAGACTGACATATACGCGACTCTGTAGTGTATAACTCACGTATATACGCGACTTCCCTTCATGAAACTTGCATATGAGATTTAGGACACTGAAGATCAACACTTTCAGCTCCTCCTGAGTCTATTATGTCTGTGATGTGCTGAGTTTCCTGTGTTGTGCAACATCTTTTTGACCGAACTTCCTTCTTCTTCCATACCTTCAAGCATGTTGATGATTTTTTCTTATCATGGACTTTGTTCCTACAATCTTTTGCTCTATGTCCAAACTTGTTACATGCATAGCATCTTACATGTTTTATATTCCTCCTGTAGCAATTAGCAGCTTTGTGACCATACATATTGCAAGCAAAACAATATCCATTAAAGTACCTTGAATGTGATGATCTTTCTGCATGATGGTTTTGAACTCTTCTTCTTCTGCATCTAGCTGCAACATGTCCAAGATTATGACATACATAACATTCAATATTATTCATCGGAGGAAATAATCGTCTATCACTTCCATAATCAGGAGCAAAAGATTTTCTTTGAGGAATTTCTTTCCTTGATTGTTGATGGATTTGACTTCTCATTTCCTTGTTGATCATTTTAGATTTTTCTTGAGAGTTCCTTGCTTCACCTTGTGAACTAGATTCACCTTCAGTTGATTCACGAAAACCAAGCCCAGTCTTGATAGCAGGAGACCTTTGACTACTAAGGATATCATCCAAGACTTTAGTACTATCTTGAAATCGTAATAGTTTATCCTTTTCTTCTAATTTACCTTTCAATATCTTTACCTCAACTTGATGTTCCTCTTCCTTTTCAAGACATTGCTTCTTCAAAATTTCTTCTGACTTTCTTCCTTCTTCCACTTGTTGCCTTAGATAGAGTATCTCCTTTTCTTGTTCTTCATTTACATTCTGCAGCATTTGACGAACTCTGGAGGCACATTCCAGCTGTGATTCCTATTTTTCAATAGTTTGGAGTAGATCTTTATTCTTCCTTTTGGCTTCTTCTTTTAGTGAGAGGGTTGTAGCTTCAAGACTTTCATAATCACTGGATCTATCTCTGAGATTCTGGATTATTGTGTTGTTTTCATTGACTTATTTTCTTAGAGATGTTACTTCATCATGCATCTTTTGAAGTTTGTCCTTGTAGGACTTCCTTATCTTTCTTTCTTCCTCTGGTTTGTCATGTAGCAACTTTAGATATTTGTTCATCAATAACTTCAAGTTGGCTTTTAGTTTGGTAGTTTCTTCTTTGAAGTCGCATTCCCTTTTGTTCAATAGATCGTGTTGATCTTTGATTGTGTCTGAAAGCCTTTTAAATTCTGCCTCTATTTGATATCTCTCTTGTTCACCCATAAGAGCAAGTTCACTTGTTTCACATTCCATTTTGTTCAAAAGATCTTGTTGATCTTTGATTATGTTTGAAATCCTTTTAAATTCTGCCTCTATTTGATATCTTTCTTCTTCACCCATAAGAGCAAGTTCAGTTGTTTCGCTATCACTTTCATCTCTTCCATATGGAAAGATAGCTGGAACATCAGAGAATAGCAAATTCATACCTGATAGTTCATCTTCATCTGATTCTGAATCTGAAGAGCTTCTTATGCCTAATCTCCAATCAATTCTCCCACTGTCATAGTTCTTCTGAGATGTCTTCTTCTTCTTTGGTGCTTTCTTCTTAAGCTTCTTTCCCATTGTTCCACGGATCTACTTCAAGCGATCAAGCTTCTACCAAAGGACCTACTCTGATACCAATTGTTGGAAATAATACTGAGAGGGCGGGGGGATGAATCAGTATTATCAAATTAGTAAAACTTTTTTATTTTCATACTTAGATACATATACACTACTTCAGTTAAGTGAATCCGCGTGTATACGCAACTGTGTCTAATGCAACCAACGTATATCCAGATTATTTATGATTCAGATAATCCATTACATGTTGATCTTTAGTTAAAGCATCAGAACTTCATTGACGTTATGAACAGTAAACAGAAGAAGTAAAGCAGAATAAGAAGCACACATGAACACCATGATATAAGGTGGAAACCTGATGTGGGTGAAAACCACCTGCTGCAATTTGTTTCTATCTTCCTTTAATAAGAAACTTCTTTTACAATGTACTGGTGCAGTCCTTTACCAGTACACAAGCTGCAACCTGCAGAGAGCTACAACCCTCTCTCGTTCTCCAGCTTCTTCTGGAAGGGAGCTACAACCCCCATAGTTCTTTTACTAGCTAAGATACTAGTACGTAGGTTCCGGCCTACAATCTTCTCTCCTCTAGGTACCACGTTTCATAAATTTTCAAACTGGATACACTGAAACACAACTCTATAATCTGAAGGCCACATTTCATCCAATTTTCATACTGGACCCATCAATATCATTGAAGCACTCAATTAATCAACACTAGCATTATCAATCTCTGAATCACCCAATACTGAATCATTGAACCCTGTCAACAAAAGCAGTCACCAGAACACATAGCAGAACCCTGAACTCTGCAACACTATTCAAAACCAACTGTATCATCAAAATCATGCATTAAAGTGCATACACTACTTGGACAAACCAAACCCGCATACATACGCGCTTTTACCAAAGCCAACCCACGTACAGATCTATAAATATTCAATCATGACTTGTAGCGATTTCAAACTTAAGTTATACCCAGTTCAGAACATTAATTGCGTCAGTATACAGCTCTAGAATAAACATAATCAATCATATAGAGATAGTTCATTTCAAACCATTTGATCCCGATCTATCCTTAGATCTTGTTCTCCATCAACTTGTGAGATCCCTCCTTAGCTTAGATCAAGCAACCCATAACCTGCATACTGGATCTCATCCTTCATTAGATATTCAAGACTTTCTCAATGCCTTTGCCTAATGATCTTCTTCTCCTTTTATAGTCTTAGGCCTTTCTCAATACCATGGTCCAAAACCATAACAAAGCAATACCATCAACTCAATACTAGGGATCAACACATCTGTCGAGATGCCATGGTCAAAAAACCATATGATCAAATTCCAAGGACTAACCACCATGGACCAAAGGTATGTTTTCCAACATATACGTGCTTTTCCATTCATGGAAGTGCGTGCATACGCATATGTGACTTCTGATCAACAATCTCGTGTGTATACGCATTTTTGTATATAGAGAACTTGCGAGTATAACCTGCGTGTATACCCTGCTTGGTATATAGCGAACTTGCGTATATACGCGACTTGGTACATAGTGAACCTGCATATAACCTGCCTCTGTACGTGACTTGGTATATAGTGAACCTGCGTGTATACTCATCTTTCTTCATTCTTTGTAGTATGATCATCAATTCTTTGCTACTGATCTGTTGCACTATAATTTGTCATCTTGTGTGGTTTGCCATCAAGGACAGCACTTATCTCATAATGCCAACACTTTTTGCCTGCTGGCCTAACTCCATTAGAAGATATGTTTGATGATAATGATGTGCCCAAAAGGCCAAAAATGGAGCCTTTAAATGCTGCTATAGAAGAACACAACATAGGGACAACAGAGAAGCCCAAAATGATTAAATTGTCCAAAAATCTACCACCTGATCAAAAACCAAAATATATGGATTTGTTCAAAGAATTCCAAGATGTATTTGCTTGGAGTTATGATGACTTGAAGTCCTATGACACCTCAGTAATCCAACACACCATTCCCTTAAAACCAAACCAAAAGCCCTTCAAACAAAAACTTAGGAGAATCAATCCTGTGTTTCTCCCCTTGATTGAGAAATAAGTGAAGAGGATGTTTAAAGCAAGTATCATAGCACCCATTAGATTTTCTGATTGGGTGTCGAATCATGTTCCCACAAGAAAGAAGATTAGACTATGTGTGGACCTAAGAAACTTAAACCAAGTCTCCCTAAAAGACCACTATCCTTTGCCCAAGATGGACCATATCCTTCAAAGAGTAGTGGGGTCATCTAGAATCTCTTTGCTATATGGATTTTCAGGTTTCAATCAAATACTTGTTCATCCGGATGAGCAAGACAAGACAACCTTTACCACACCATGGGGAACATTTAAGTATGTTAAAATGCCTTTCGGACTAAAGAACGCTAGTGCCACCTTTCAAAGGGCAATGGACATTGCATTTGCCAAGGAAATCCATGATTTCCTAGTTGTCTACCTTGATGACTTAACCCCTTTCTCCAAATCTGATCAAGAGCACCTCAAACACCTAAGGCAAATATTCATGACATGTAGGAAATATGGCATTTCGTTGAATCCCAAGAAGTCTCTCTTTGGCCTTGAAGAAGGAAAATTACTTGGACATATCATCTCTAAGGATGGTATTAGAATAGATCCGGAAAGGATCCAAGCCATTTTGCAAATCCCATACCCAAGGAACATAAAAGAGTTACAAGCATTCTTAGGGCGGATCAATTTCCTAAGGAGATTTATTCCAAACCTTGTCGAGCTGATAAGACTGTTAAGTAGCATGTTAAAGAAGGATGCCAAGGTAAAATGGTCTCTTGAAACCAAACAAGCTTTTGAGAGTATCAAAACTTCCTTGACTAAAACGCTTGTCCTCACAAGTCCACAATTTGACAAATATTTTATCATTTTCTCTTTTGCATCTGAGCACACCATAGAGGCGGTCCTTTTGCAAAAGGATGATCAAGGAAATGAAAAGTCAATCGCATTTTTCAGCCGAGCCTTAAGAGATGCACCCTTAAAGTACCAAATCATGGAGAAGCAGGCCTATGCCCTTGTTAAGGCCATTAAAGACTTCAAAGTTTATATTTTATACTCCCATGTGATTGCCTATGTCCCAAACTCTGTTGTAAAAGACATATTAACTCAAGAGGGACTTGAAGGCAAGAGAGGCAAGTGGATTGCCAACATTCTTGAATATGACATTGAGATAAAACCCACCAAGCTAATAAAGGGACAGGGTTTAGCCAAGCTGATGTCCAAAACAAATTTTTAGGCCTTAGACATTAACCAACTGGACAATGAACAGGAGTTGGTGACTCCACAAATCAGTGAAACCTTTTTGCAATCCCCATGGTGTGCTGATATTTGCCTTGTATTATTAAACCTGTGTGCTCCCCCAAGATTGTCCAGAACCAAGAAAAGATTTTTGAAAATGAATTCTTTAAAGTTTTGTGTCTTAGACGGTGCCTTATTTTGGAAAAATCATGAAGGCATATTACTTAATTGCTTGACTATGAACGAAACTAACAATATCATGAAAGGATTTCATTCAGGAGACTGTGGAGGACATTTATATTGGAAGTCCACTACTGATAAGATTTTAAGGGCTGGTTATTATTGGCCCTCTCTATTCGCAGATGTCAGGAGATTTGTTGTTTCATGTCACAAATGCCAAATCTTTGAAGGGAAAAGAAAATTGCTCCCTTTGCCCCTTAAGCCCGTCTGAACTGAAAAAACTTTTCAACAATGGGGTCTAGACTTCATTGGAGAAATCCATCCATCTTCTTCAGGCCAGCACAAGTGGATTGAAGCCATCCCATGCAGGCAAGCCAATGACTCCACTATTATCCGATTCCTGGAGGACAATATCCTTTCCAGATTTGGCTGCCCTGATAAAATCATCACTGACAACGCTACTGCTTTCAAATCCAAAAATATGATCAACTTCTGCCATAAATTTCACATTACCTTAGCCCACTCTACAGCATACTACCCTCAAGGTAATGGCTTGGTCGAGTCATCCAACAAAAGCCTCATCAACATCATAAAGAAAGTGCTAGAAGAAAAGAAAAAGAACTAGCATAGGAAGCTCATAAATGCCCTATGGGCAGACAGGCTTTCAACAAGAGATCCATTAGGATGAGCCCTTATGAGCTAGTATATGGCATGGAAGCCACATTTCCTTCATCCTTGGGCATTCCTACTATCAAGTTGTTACAGAAGATTCAGGATGAACCAAATGATATTCAACGAAGGATTAATCAGACCATTCATCTTCAGCAAACCAGAGAGCAAGTGTATGACAGAGCTCAAATTATGCAAGAGAGGCTGAAGAAATCATTTGACAAAAGGACCAAGGCTGAGGATTTATACATTGGTGACAAAGTTCTAAGATGGGACTCATGAAGAGAAGACAAGGGAAAGAATGCCAAGTTCGATTTTCTATGGAGAGGCCCATTTATTATCAGCTCTGTGCAAGACAATAACACATATTTTCTCAAATCTATGGATAACAACACAGTGGAAGATGGCCCTGTAAATGGCCGAATGTTGAAACATTATCGAGATCCCTTTTAAAGGGATACAATGTTCCTGTGTATATATTTGTATATTGATGTTTTTATATATATCAACGCTATCCTTTTTATGTTTGTATAAGCAATCCGATTGCTTGGAACCAAGCAATGACGTTATGGAGACAGAGAAAAGGCAGTCCTCTATTTTAATGATCAGTGACAACATCATTCTTAGGAGAACAACGCAACAAAGTTTATAAGGCACAGCTCGTGAAAATCGTCCATTTCAAAAAGCTTTGCCTTTTGCATTGGTTTCATCATAAGGGTGCAATGAAATGTTGAGTGGCAGGAGCAATAAAAATACAGAAGGATGCTCAGGACAAACTGAGATATATTTGAAAGCACTCAAGGGATTAAGGGATAGTGCCATATTTTACAGCGATTAATGTTAAAAGGAGGTTGCGTTCAAAATTTTAAACTTCAAATACCTGACAGCCAGCAAAAGGGAATGCTCTTTTTGATTCTTTTTTTTGAATCACATTGGAGATCGACACTCAAGGTAGTTTTGGATATTTAGAGCAATCAGAACAAGATAAGAGCACTGTTGTATATCATAGCGAAATCAATTAAAAATGTTGCAATCAGGCTTCCACAACTTTGGTCAATAGCATCAAAAGGGAGGAACATTTTTGGTTTTACATCAACAACCTTCTGAAAGACAGGGTTAAAGTAAAATGCCTCAGTTTTGATCCATGTATTGAGACTATTCCAAAGGGCAGTGCTCAAGTAACATTGTAGACAACATTAAGCATGCAGAAGAAAGTAGGTGATGCTATATAGTTCACAGTAATTCAGTCGGGGGTAAGTGCTGTTCTTTTTCCAAAGTTTTAATAATTTAACAGTTAGCAGAAAGAAGTGTTCCTAGTCCACATCAACAATAGAAGATCAAGGCAGTATGACCTCCTGTTCTTGGATTTTCATGAGGAAAATCCATCCCCAAGTGGAGCCACTGTTAGCCTCCTGCTGCATTAGGTATTTATCTTTCATGATCAACATTTGTACATGCCAAATACGTCGTTCTTTGCATCCTGAAATACTCCATATTTGTTCCATTCTCCCTAGAAGAGGTTACGAGAATGCGCCAGTCTAAATTCCACTTCTTTGTTCCATTCTGATGAGTTTTTCCATTTTTTGAAGATTTCAATTAAAGGGAGGTCCAAACAACTTAATCTTGGTCTCCCTAGGTTTCAATTTCCTGTTGTAGAATATAGAGAATCATTATATGTCCAAACAACTCCATCTTGGCAGATTCTTAGATAGGTAGAGAAGCAAGGGTGCTCAACAGCTTAATCTGAGCCCCTGGCAGAAATAAGTGCAGATGTAGATAGGAGAACAGTGAAAAGAAAAAATTTGAAAAGCTGGGTTTGCTAGTTCAAGTGCACCCAAACCAAAAGAAGAAAAACTGCTAGGTAAGTACGTTGGGTAAGTAGTTTTGCAGTTGCAGAATCATGGTGTGTGATCCACTTCATGTTTTCAAGTATCATATCTATATAGATCACAAGTCTGAGGCAATTTTCCATTTGAAGGACTTCAAGCGAGGCATGTCTAACTTCCCATTTTTTTTCTCTTCCCCAAATCACTCACTAACTTCCCCTAAAGGGGTCAAAATCTACTTGACATCTCTCAGTCTCATCATTCTCCATATCAGTTGCCTTGGTAAAGATCTACTGTACTCAAGTGATATTCGTACTTCATTGAGGAGTATCATTCCTCCTTAATAGCCTAAGATCTCATACTTAGCGCTTTCCTATCATTTGTCATATTAACCACTAATTCTATTATGTAGCTCCTTATCTATTTCTCCCCCCCCCCTACTAAAACTATGTTAATAGCCTCCCTAAATACTTACCCCCTCCCCCTGGTTGAAAAATAACCATAATTACACTTGGGAATTGCTAAGTTTGCCTGAAACATAGCAAGAACCCTCACTTTTCCCCTTTAAAACCATCTTCCAATGCAATGGACTCCTCCCAAAGCATGAAATTCCTCTTTTTTAGGTTATCAGACCCCTTCCGAGGCCTCAAATACTATTGAAAAGCATATATACCCTTCTTCCGATCGCAATAACCCTTGCTGACTGCCTTAACATTCTTCCGATCTCTTTGGACCCCCTCCGACACGATATCGCAGTCAGAGGTCTCAAGGCTAATGTTGCTTGTTTTTTGTCCTCCCCGATGGGTGCTCCGCCGATGCCATTTCGCAAATTGGCGTATCGCAATACTATATGCCAAATATATATGCACCTCCCCCTTTAGCCGATGCAATATCACAAGTTGGCAGTCGGTGGTCGCAAGAGTCATGTTCCCGAAATGCATGCCGCTTCCTTTTGCTCCGATGTAACATTGCCATCGCATCAAGAGAGCATATCGCATCACAAATAATTCCTCACCGCATGCCTCCATTTATTCATATATTTTGTTTACAACATGATTTATCATTAAGACATGTTTCACTACAAATTCATCGCAAATAACAGCATTTCAGTTATCGCTATCGCATCGCAAAAACAGATAAGGCACCGCACCATCCAACGCCCTGGCACGTCACCCCGCTAACGTCATCCACCGTACCAGGACCCACCACTAACGTCATGCTGACGTCACCCACCAAAGAAGGGCGGGAAAGCATGAAAAAGCATCTTAGGAGGCCCAGATTCAAATTCTCAGGCAGTTTTCGATGCGCGATTAGCGCTTAGCGCTAATCGCGCATCGCTACTGGAAATAGGCCAAAGTGGGGAATATTTTTTTTAGCAGTTTTTTTTCTGCGAAAGGGTAGAAAAGGGGAAAATTAGTAGTTTGAAGAGGATCAGCAGAGAGTGAGAGTCCCGATTCAAGTGTTAAAGAGTATCAGTGTTGCGGCAAAGTGTATCAGTGAAGATTTTCTTAGGGCTCGAGGCAAATAAAACATTAAAAGAAATCCTTAAAAGTCAAGAAGCAATTAAGGAACCACTCAAAGCTCATCATCACAATGACTACACATTAAAACTAACATAAGATCAATGGACCAAAGCTCAAAGCACAGTTATTATAGAAACACTACATCGAGCCACCAAGGACACCATGTTAACTCATTTTGAAACGGCTGCTTTTGGCGCAGCTAAATAGATATTTACTTGCATTTAGTTTCAGCACAACTTTAGATTTAAAAAGCTTTTTTCCGTAGACCTGTTGAGGTCGGTTGTAATAAATATTTTTGGATATTTACCCTATATATACAGCCTTGAACAGAGGGGAAAAGGGGGTGGTTGGTTGGTTGGTTGTTTGATTTACTCCAAGAGAGACTCGCACTATATATCTGATATTTTTTGTAATCAAAGTCTGATGAAAGCTTGGAGAATGTACTGTCTAATGCGTTTCTAATGGTTTTTTGAAGAGTGAATGATGGAATCCTTATGCTGCTTTATGAATCAATAAGTGCTCCTCACCTCTGTTATTTCAATTTCACATATGCTCAAGTCACAGAACGAAAGTCTGGTTTAGAATATGCTTAGTTGCACTCTATGCTCAGTTTCTGTGGTTTCTTAATGTTTTCCTCTTGATTTAGGCATAAATATGGATTCCTCATGGATCATATTTTCTCTATTTCGCATATGGATGACTGTTATTTAGGAATTCTTAGGTGCTCCTAAATATGGCTTGTTCATCTTCCCTCTGCTAAAATTATTGAGAGATTCCTTATTGCCTTTCATTCCTTAGCCCTCAATCCATTTCCATTCAGTTCGAATATTGTTTCATGAATAGCTACCTTGCTCCTCCTTCCTCTTGTGACTAAGAAAACGTACCAGCAGTCCCACTCCATGACTCCATGCCCAATGGTTTGAAACTTATCACACTATGACTTACCTCTTTACTTGAAAGCATCCTTCCTATACCCAAACCTTCTTCCACCCAAACACAAACAAAACCCCTGAACCCAATAGCTAGACTAAAATCAACATCAACAAAGCTATATTTGAAAGAGAGAGCCCTCTCTGATTGCAAGTGGGCTAGAATCTTCAATTCAAAGACTGGTTTGTGGTTACCTCGGCCATATCCCTTCAGGAGCCTAGGGACAACCTGAGTGTTAACAATGTGATTCTGCATGGACAACACAAATATCAGCATCTTCTTTTTCCTCGTCTTTCATTCTTAACATTTCTATTTGTTTTCTTATATTTATAAGAATTTATGTTTTAAAATCATCAAACAAATTTTCAAGTTTAGCTTGATTTACAAATCTTGATGTTGATTTACTTACTCATGCCCTTCTTCTTAATATATGTTTGCATGTTTCACAAATTTCTTCAAATGATAATTGTTATATATCACCTCTACACATGAGACCAGGGAGATCAATCCACTCATCACTAATTGTTCTAATTAAGAGAGTTTTTAGTGTGTCAGATCCTAAAGGATGTAATTTTTTCCTCTTAACATTTTACGTTAACCTCTCTATTAGATCCTCAAGGCTCTCATCTTATTTTTGATTCATTATAAACCTTTCTTCTTTAAGAACATTATATTTATATTTTTCTAGAAATATCTTTTGCATATCATTCCATGATCTTGTTGAATTAGTCCCTAAACTCTTGAACCATTTAAGAGCTCTATCCTTCAATGTTTCCATAATCAATCTCAATTTTTGAGTGTTTAAGAAGTAACCATAAGATCTACAAACAATTTCAAATTCAATGAGAAAGGTTTCTGGATCCTCTAACCTTGCACCATGAAAGTTTGAAACAAAATATGGAGGTATGTTCTTCATATGCACACTGATATCAGTATCTTGAAAGAGAAATCCAATAGGATCTTCTTCATTTTCATGATCTCCATCTATTTCTTCTACCTTCTCTGTCACCTCCTCTTATTTTACCTGAAATATTGGATGGTGATATGGTTCTTACTGCACCATGTGATCAAATGGGGGGTGGTGGGTGGGTTTGGTGTTGGAGAAGTATTATTTTTTGTCTTTATAAAAAAATAAAATGAATTAGAATGTTAATGCAATGTAAGACGCCTAATGCATTTTTTGTGTCTTTTGTAGAAAGTAAAAGAAATGAATCAACTAGGGAAGAAAACAATGCATACTTTGACATCTCCCTGAAAACGATGCCAAATAGTGATGGGCCTCAGTATTGTAACAAGAATGCTACAAATCACAAGGCTACTAGCTTTAATTATCAACCCAGGGTTCATAAAAACAAAAGAGGTATCGACACTATATGTGCAACATACAATGTGTCCTTATTTTGCTGTCATGATCCGAATCGGATACACAAAAGACTATTAAAAACCTTGACTGTATCAAGTTGAACAAATCTCTGAAAAATCCAAAATAGCGATCAAAAATTGCCTTGAACCAGTCGCAATGGCTGCCAACGTGGAATGATGAGGACCTCGGTCAAAGCGTGTTGACCGATGCCCATGGAGATTGTGCAGGAGGTCAAAAGAACCCCTGGGACCCCTGGATCGGGAAACGGAGGCAATTCTAATGCGCGATTATCGCGCATCGTTTGGTAAATAGGGTCGAAATGGGGGAGCCTTAAGCACTCAGTCATGTTGGGAGCTGGAGAAACACGGGCGAAGAAACAAAAAACACTAAAGGACAAAGGTGGGACCTGCACTCTAGAAAACCAACGGTATCGATCGGGGCACCCTTGAACAGTAAGAGGTTTTGGAGGAGCGGAGCGATCCCACTCAATGATTGACGCATGGTAGCAGAGGTGAGAGAAAAACCATTGTGATTGCATCCTATCAGTCGAGCAAGTCAACCGCGCTCGATGTACGTATGACGTTGGATCTGGAGGAGCCCAGATCGAATGACTGAGATTTCCCCCAATAGAAAGGAGTGGAATTGACAAGGAATTAAGCCACGATTTAAAGGGATTTGGAATCTGTTTGACTGCCATGGTGGAGAAATAACGTATCCACGACATAACCAAAGAAATGAACTGATGAAGCATGCTGGCACCAGTTAGATGGAGACACATGGCACTTCCCGAGCATTCATGCTTATGCCGACCAGGGAACTCCAAGCGCAGCTGCAGAAGGTGAATCAACGCATGCTAGAGAGAAACCGAATAGGCATAGGGATCGAATGGTTAAAGCCATGAACATAGATAGTTGAAAAGAGGGGGATTTCGAGACGAGTCCAAACAACCAAGAGAGACAGTGAACAGTGAACCCTGAGAGGAGGACTGAACATAGAGAATAGTAAAGCCAAGCAGAGGGGACAGAGGGCCGAGCTGACCATAGGCAGCATCGAGCACCAGAGAGCTTGAAGATTCAAGCCTTCCCATAGAGGAACCTATCCGGATTGAGCATCACGGTTGGCTCTTTCCACTGTAGACAAAAGATCACAGAGATGGTAGGAAGAGAACGAGTATGTGTACTCCGAGTGGCTTGGGGAATCCAATAACCACCCTACCAAGCAAAATTTGTTGTCAGGAGAACTCATATTGAGTCCCTATATTGTAATTTCTCTGCTGTAAGACATAATAAAACAAGGCCACCACTGAAGTTGGACCGGAGACATAGCCCTAGTGAATAGGGTGAACTCCTTATTAAAAAATGTTTGTGTCTTTGTGTTGCTTACTGTATATCTCTACTATCTTTCCATTTAAATGTCTATGTATTGGAAATCTGATTGGTTCGTTGTTTCAATAACACAGAACACACACACAAACACACACCAGGACATGAGTCTGTAATATCTTTTGTTTAATAAATCTTCAACTGAGGTCACTCATAGGGTGATTATCAGATCAAGTGGTATCAAAGCTCTAGGCTGTAAGGTTAGACAAGCTTGTGTTGGTTTAGCTGTGAATGCCCGCTATATCAAATCTCAAATTAGGAGAAGGAGAGTTGGTGGAATAATCCTGAAATTGGGAGAGTCTATTCTTGGAAGACAATGTCAGAAGAAGGTTCTATAGGGCCAGACCCTCAATTCATAGAAAGTTTCCTAGCTATAAAGTCTATGGTAGGAGAAATGTATAGGGACTTTAGAAAGCATGAGGATGGAGATTCATCAGGCTCTAAACGAGATAAGGAAGAAGATGACTCTCATTCCCATGACCACTCCAAAGAAAAGGGGAAAGAAGAAAGCTTTCCTACACCTCCTAATATCCTTGTGCATAATAAGAAAGCATCCTTTATTAAACTGGATGTCAAATTTGATTTGCCTATATAGGATGGAGAGCTAAATGCTGAAACATTGGACAATTGGATTAGACAAATTGGTGTGTATTGCAGAGTATAGAACATAGACTCAGACAAGAGTAAGATTCAACTGGAAAGCCTATGCCTAGGAGGCACTACCTTGGCTTGGTGAGAAGGCAGAACCCAAGATAATATGAAAGGACAAGGTAGACCATCTCTGTCTGGAGTGAATTTGTTGTTGCCATCAAAAAGCAGTTCTATCCATTGGCCTACATGCAACAAGCCATGATGAGTTGGAAAACTCTTCGACAGTGGAAAGGGAAAAGTGTACAAGGGTATACTCAAGAGTTCAGAAAGAGAGCATTGATGTTGGGCATCTCATTAGACTCACCAGAGACTCTTTTGAAGTACATTGGTGGTCTACACAACTACATGAGGTATACCATCCTCATGTTTAATCCCACTAGTATAGATGAAGTATCTGTACAAGCTACTCATCTAGAAGCTAGAGGAAAGAATGGAAATCCAGTAAGCAAAGGGACCATCCCAACCCACTGTAAGCAAAAGCAAGGAGAAAAGGAAGTAGAAGTGGAAAGCAAGGAATGCTAACAATGCACAGAAAGGAAAAGTTTCATGCACTCACTGTAAAAAGGAGGGGCATGATGATGAGCACTGCTGGATTCTGCATCCAGAGCTGAGATCTAAGAAGTCTGAGGGCAAGAAGAAGAAGACTGTTGCAGCTATTCAGAGAGATTTGGGGTCAGACTATGGAGATGAAACAATTGTTGCAGGAACCAGTATAAAAGGTAAGAATTTTGAAGCATCTACTAGTAATTCTGCTCAATCTGTTATTGATGAAGAACATGAGAGAAAAGACATGAGCTTTTCCATATCCGAGTTGTTTCCAAAAATCAAAAGATTCATACTTTGTATGATAGTGGCTGACAAGTAAATCTAATTTCTGAAGCAATTATAAAGAAATTTGGATTAGAAACTACACCTCATAAAAACAATACCCATTAGGTTGGTTGAATGATAAAACACAACTACAAGTGACTAGACACTGCAAACTCAAGTTTTCTTTTGGGTCAGCATTTGTAGATGAGGTTGAGTTAGAGGTAATTCCTTTGGATATATGTGGAATTGTTTGAGGAAGTCCTTACTTGTATGATAGAAAGGATATTTTCTATAGAGATGAGAACAAGTATCTACTTGTTAAAGATGGAATCGAATACTTTGTAAGAGCTCACAAGCTCAAGAATAATTATACTCTCATAAACTTAGGACAGATGAAAATAATGATAAATTCATGCAAACAGTTCTTACTGATGGTTGTAAAGGAAAAGACACTTGATAAAACCAATATATTTGAGGGATATAATGTTGATCAGCGAGCTGATATAGAAAATATTGTTTCAGAGTATGATGTCTTGTTTCAAGAACCTAAAGGTCTGCCACCCAAAAAGGGAATAGTACGTGATATTTTTTGTAGCAAGATGTTCCTTTGCCTAACATTGGGATTTACAGGTTCTTTTCTTTAGAGAATGCTGAAATCAAGAAGCAAGTGCAGGAGTTGCTTGAGAAAGGGTTCATTAGGCCTAGCACATCACCATGTGGGTCACCAATCGTTCTGGTGAAAAGGAAAGATGGCTCGTGAAGAATGTGCATTGATTACCGAGCACTGATAAGATAACAATAAAAAATCGTTATCCCCTTCCTCGCATAGATGATCTTTTAGATCAATTGAAGGAAGCTATTTACTTCACCAAGCTGGATTTGCACAGTGGATACCATCAGGTCAGAGTTGCAGAGCAAGATGCATGGAAGATTTCTTTCAAAACAAAGTAGGGATTGTATGAATGGCTGGTTATGCCATTTGGCCTAACTAATGCTCTTGCTACTTTCATGAGATTAATTTATGATGTACTCAGATCTTTTCTTGATGATTTTGTTATTGTGTATCTGGATTACATTTTGATTTTTAGTAAAATGTGGGAAGAACATTTAAAGCATGTTAAGTAGACATTAGATGTTTTGAGAAGAGAAAAAATTTATTTTAAACTCTCCAAATGTGAATTTGGCAAAACCTCTCTAAATTATTTGGGTCATATAGTAGGAGGAGGTGAATTGAAAATAGATCCCTCTAAAGTGGAATTCATTGTAAACTAGCCTAAACCCAAGTCTGCTACAGAAGTGAGAAGCTTCTTAGGAACAACACAGTATTGGACAAAGTTCATTTCAAAGTTTTCCTCATTTGTAGTTCCCTTACATGCTTTGACAGGCTTGAACAAGGTGTTTCAGTGGGGAGGCAAACAATAGAAAGCCTTTGACACCTTAAAAGAAAGAATTAGTACAGCACCTGTACTAGCACTGCCAGATCTACAAAGACCATTTGAGATCCAAACTGATGCCAGTGACTATGCCATGGGAGCAGTGTTGACACAACATGGTAAACCCATATGTTATCATTATGAGACTTTTAATCCTGCAATAGTTAACTATCCTACCTATGATAAAGAATTGTATGCATTAGTTCAGAGTGTGAAAAAATGGAAACATTACTTAATGGGAAAAGAAACAGTGCTACATATTAATCATCAACCAATTCAATACCTACACTCCCAAACTAAATTGCAGCAATCAAGACATTATAGATGGATGGGGTTTCTATAATAGTTTCATTTAGTCATCAAGTATAAAAAGGGCATACATAACAAGGTTGCAGACATGTTATCTAGACCCATTATAAATGCATCTACCCTACTTAAGCATAATTTTGTGCTGCATGAAAGCTACATAGAACAGTATGCTTAGGATATGGACTTTAAATATGTATATGCAACTTTGATTCAAGGCAAAAGAGTAGAATAATTGGACTATCATGTGAAGGACTGACTCTTATATCATTGTGGGAAACTCTGCATTCCACAAACTGAGAGAGCAAAGATAATTAGGGAAGCACACACTTCTCTGATATCATGTCACTTTGGGGTAAGTAAAATAGTTGCACAACTGCGAAGGTTCTGCTATTGGCCAAAAATGAATGAGACAATTTCTAGATACGTAAAGGTTCTGCTATTGGCGCAGCTGAACAAACTACAAAATTATTATTTGAACATGTATGGGTTCATTTTGGATTACCCACTTCTATTGTATCTGATTGAGACACCTGATTTGTGGGGAAGTTTTGGTCCGGTCTGTGAGATCTAATGGACACCAAGTTAAAGAAAAGCACAACTTTTCATCCACAAACAAATGGCTAGACAGAAGTAGTTAACAAGACAGTGATCTTGTTACTGAGAGGATATTGCAGCAAACATCCTAAGCTTTGGGATGAGCACCTGTGCTATGTGCAGCATGCTTACAATAGAGCTAAACACTCTTCTACATAGAGATCTCCTTTTGAGACCTGTTTTGGTTTCATACCAAGGTCTCCTTTGGATTTTGTCTTTGGTAAAGATACCATGGTTGATAAACACAGTGATGTGGACAAGGCAACTAGGTTCATTGACTAGATCTAGGAGATCCACCAAGCAATACAGGAACAACTAGAAAAGAGCTAGGCCAAGTACAAGACTAGGCATGGTAAGCATCAGATGGAGCATAGTTTTCAAGTTCGAGACCAAGTCTAGCTGTATATCAGCAAGGACAAAATGCAAGGTGAAGGTAAAAAGCTGAAACCTATCAGGTATGGACCCTTCAGGATACTTGAGAAGATTGGTGAGAATGTTTTTCGCCTTGATCTGCCAGCTTACATGCACATCTACTCAGTCGTGAACACAGATTGCTTGGGGTTTTTTGAACCTTCAATGATTGAGCACCCTGAAGAGCAGAGTCAATTACCTTTTGTTGATGACCTACTACCTGAATATCTTAATGAGTTGCAGGAAGATACAGTGCTAGACATGAAGGTAACGACGACACGCAGTGGACAAGTGGAATACCTCAGAATTGGGTTTAAAGGTTCAAAGTCGAGCAGTGTGAAGTGGATTGAGATTGGACAAGTGAGACAATAGTTTCCTCACTTAGTTGATGATTGAAGAAAACCAACTTTTGGTTGTCCAAAAGATTTTTCAGTAGGGAGAACGTGATACAAATTGCATCCATAAAAGACTGTCAAGAACCTTGACTGTATCGAGTTGAACAAATCTCTGAAAATTCCAACACAGCGATCAAAAAATGCCTTGAACGAGTGGCAATGGCCGCCAACGTGGAATGACGAGGACCTCGGTCAAAGCGCGTTCACCGATGCCCATGGAGACTGTGCATGTTATAGACATTTTTGGGCACTTCAACCCCAATCATAAATGTCCATAAACTGAGGGCTCCTAAGTTCCTAAAAGTGTTGCTTCACTGCCTAAAGGAACAAGGTCAACTGATTACATCATCTCCCAGAAGTTCTCCACTGAAAACTTCTCAAAAATGGACAAAACTAGACCATAGTAAAAGCTCAATGCAGAGGGTGTGATGCATATCACCTTCCCAGTGTACAAGGTGTGATGCATACTGATTTTCTCCTCTGTAGAGTGCAATGATTGGGAATGGACAAATGGCGGGGACAAAAATGCGAGGTGGAAGATCATGGAATCTTCCATAAATTTCCCCACTGATACTTGCCTCTGTATTTTCGACCAGGGATGAGTAAGAGATCATCATTATCCAAGTGGAAGCAGGAACTATTAGAGAGAAGACACTAATCAAGTTCCTAGAAGATGACTCACCTCTCTGTAATCATCTATATATGGATCCCTCATCACAGAGATCCAGAGGCTGGAATTTTGTATCTTATAGAGAAGTGTTGTTGGTTTTCTGGTGTACATTCACAGTGTTGGGTGATCTAAGATTTTCTTGAGGTGAAGAAGGGCTTCTTAGCTGGAGGATGATGCTGGGTCAGAGCACATGGTTGTAATCCTCTTGCTACTTTTTATCTTAATAAATCTATTCTTGTTTCCTTCCATATTATTGTGTACTTGTTTATATATGTATTTATATGGTTAATACACATCTAATCCTGTATTATTTATGAATATAGATCCTTGTTTCTTAGATAGTAGTATGTTGCTGTGATTCCACAGGTTTTTTTGAAGCTAGGCAGACAAAGAAGAAGCGGAAAAGCTCTATCAAGAAGTAGAGGAAATCAAACACAAGACTCAGGTTGGTCTTCTTGGTTCTCCTCTCGTCTATTTTCATAAAAGGAAACAACAATAGACTTTAATTGTTTGTTTCTAAGATAGCCACCCATCTTAGTGGGAATAGCAGCATCTGAGTGGACACTATTCCCGGATAACAAAATGGTGGCTCCACTGGGGAGCGACTAGATTACTTGTTAGCCTATCTATCCTTGTTTCTTTTATAAACTTACAGACGAAGCCTGAAGTCAAGCCAGCTAGCCTTCGAACTGCATTTGTTATACAAATGCAAAGTAGATCGATGCTACTTTAGTCTATCTATGTGTTTTGTTTATGAATTAAACAATAGATCTGCAAGCAATCTAATTGCCCTAAGTGGTGGCTCTAGTAACCTCCTAGATCACCCCTGTGTTTTATATACACTGATATTTACTTACTCGGCCTAAACACCTGAACTAGATTGCAAACTATGAGTGAAAACCCATTTGAAGTCTCACACTACTACCATCGCACCCTGCCTTCAAGGTAGTCTGTATGCATCGCACTTCCCGAGTGCAGTAGGTGCGTTGCATACTGATTTCACTGTGTAACAGGTGTGATGGTCAGGGAGGGTTAACTTTACCCTTAGACTGTGGATTTTTCTCACTGTTTTTAGTCCTATTCAAGATTTTTGCTGTCTATATTCAGTGTACTTCTGTGGAAACCCCCTTCTCTTGCATTATTCTGCCTCCTTAGTGCAAAGAACTATAAATTTTTTTATGTATTTTGGGTCATTTTTAGTTCTCGTTTGCAAAAAAGTAGCATAGTCGAACTGTCGTCTCTAGATTTGAAAGTGTCATAGATTTCATTTTTAGTTTTAGGAAGCAATCCCATTGTTCTTGATAGTCGATTATATAGTTACTATTGCATAGTATTTGAATTAGTGGTTTTAAAGTGTCTAAAAGCAATTTTTGTTTCAAAATCGCAAAGTGTCTCTCTTACTTTCACTTCATTTTGAAAAAAGAATTTTGTTAAGTACTGTCACTTTAAAAGTAACTTAGATTTGCGCATAGCTTTCTTAACGTCATTCACACATTAAGAAGGCTAAAAACAAATACATGCATGTGCATTTGCATTTTGATTGCTTGGCTTGATTTAGGACTGTGCATTTAGCATGTGCTCTGTGAAGAAAAGATTCTTGACTTTCTTCCCTTTAGTAGCTAGGATTTTCATTGCTGAAAGAAGATCAAACGTTTGTTTATCATCTTAAACAACATTTTAGGAATTATATACACAGCACGTGGTGAACCTGAAAGGCAAATTGTTAAGCAAGATGAACTTAAAACAAATTCAATGAATCTAACAATGCTTTGGAACTTAATGCACAACATCTAGAGGTCTAGGCTAGAGACGTATTCCGGTGTCGTAAAACCTGGTAACTGTTGCTTTTAGAGTTGGTTGGGTGATCCTCCACTCTGAGATGGCAAGTGCCAGTACGGACTTGTTCTCCCATGTACCGTCAAGTATATATTGGGAGAGCACAATAGGCTGCATCCTTTATCCTTAGGAAGCCATGTATGCTGCCCTATCGATCGCAATGCATCGAACACAACATTCGAGAAGATTGACTACCATACCGTAAAAAGTAGTCTACAGTTTTGTGATTGGTTTGGTAATCCTCTCTGCCTAGACCTCCAGAGAAGTCCATTTTTCTCCTTTCCAGACACCTTAAAAGAAAAGGTCCTCTGAGCACTTGTCACTTCAGGCTCAATAAAAATTGAAGGTGACTAGAGTCATCTTTTTGTTTTTACTTGACTCTTTAAAATTGAAAAAACGAGTTGTGTCAAAGCGTCTAAAAATTTATTTTAAATCGGAATAACATAAAAAATTCCCCCATTGATCTTCAGGTTGAGAAAATGGAGTCTACCAACCAAGGATTTCCCCTTGGAGGAAATCCTAGTCCCTTCTCCTCTTGGGGAGATGTTGGTGCACCCCATATGGCCACTTTGTCACTTCCAAGATTGACAATTGGTTTGCCTGTCTGTCTCTTCTCTAGCTCTGTTGTTCAGAATCCTATAATTCCTTAACAGTCAAATAAGCAACTGGGCGACACTAGAGTTACCTCCCAACCTTCTACTTCATCTGATTTTCCCTCTCCTCCTT
The DNA here is from genome assembly GCA_000404065.3 of Pinus taeda. Classification (NCBI taxonomy): domain Eukaryota; kingdom Viridiplantae; phylum Streptophyta; class Pinopsida; order Pinales; family Pinaceae; genus Pinus; species Pinus taeda. The sequence continues at coordinate 321,112 of APFE030188705.1, forward strand.
CCTCTTCGCTTGATAAAGCCGATAAAGCTAAAAGTCAAGTAACTAAGAAGAAGAAGAAGCAGAAAGAGAAAAAGGAAAAGAAGAGAAAGGAACCAAAATCGAAAGGGAGCAACCAAGTGTCGTCTAGTGGAAATCCTCACACCGCACAGTCGAAACCTAAATCTCCTTGTGTCATTTGCAATGGAGACAACTATCACCGAGATTGTCCCTGCATCCCTCGAATCTTAAGGGATTGGTCTCCTCGTTTGCACAATCCAGTGGCATCAACCTCTGGTGATCGTGTTGAATGCTCACCATCAACCAGTGAAAATGAAGCACATGGACAGAAAAGGAATCCCAAATTTCCTTATAAGTTGTGTGAAGGCAATCACGCTGTCCACCATTGTCCCTTCCTCGACGAGGCTAAAATAGTTTTGGATGATCATCCGGCTTCACCGCTACGACTTCCTCCTGGATATAAAAAACTCTTGCCAAGTCCTCCACCGGTTGAAAATCTGGCTGGCCCATCATTTTGGTCGACCGAAGCATCTATCAATGAAAATGAACCCTCTAAATCCATACCAGATGAAAGTCAAAGGGTTGATATGGCAGCTGACTCGGTCTTTCCTTCAGAGCGTTCATCTTTGAATGATACCGTCACTGAAGGGAAAGAGAATGACACTGTCCAAATTCTTTTCATTAACACAGACTTCAATGAACTTGGGGGAAGTCCTCCTGTTCCTTTATCACAGGAAGGAAGTTCATCAGAGTCATATCCCGCTGTATATTCAGTCCCACCACCAAGCAACCTAGTCGTTTCCTTCGACTAGAATCTACTAGGCAAACCCCGTTTACCAGCTAGTGTACCATTCAGAATCATTGTACAAGCTTACAGAATGGTCATGGTTGGTACCATCATTGATGAAGGGGCTTCTGTGAGTATACTTTCCTCAATTTCTTGGAAAGTGCTTGGTTCGCCATTGCTTTTGCCTAAAATGAGAAATATGACAGGCTTCGACAAGGGAACCAGTCGACCGTTAGGGATCCTTCCAAATGTGCCCATTACTTTGAGAAAGAAAATTGTTCACATGAACATTATGGTAGTTCAGGGACCTTTAGATTATAATATACTCCTTGGAAGCAACTATATTTATTGCATGGTAGCCATCGTCTCCTCACTCTTTAGAGTAATGTGCTTTCCGCACGAAGGCAGAAAGGTCAAGCTCATAGACCAAATGTCATTCCCCGGTTCACACATCAAAAATAGTCAAATGCCATCCCTAAATGGTCTTTTCACACAAGAAATGTCTCATCGGTCTCCAATTCGTCCACTTGATGAGCGCGAGTGATTAAGAAAGATGTGACTGAAACCCAGGGGACATGCACCCTGGTCTGTTTCAGCAGGAAAACCTTGGTTATAGAGTAGATTTCCGCGAGGGATATATGACTAGTCTGACGAACCCATCCTTGCAGGAAAATGGGATCAGGCTTGAATAACATACCTTCGTTAAAGTTATGTGAGTGGAGTATCTCTATGCCACTCCCCTTTGTATATTTCGGTAGGCATCGCCAAGGGAGCTTTCTGTCTGCTACGCAGATGGAGCTTTCATGGTAACTTGGGAATTTTTCCTTATACCTGGGGGCATGCAAACCTTTCCACGTGCAAGCAAAGAGTGGCTATTTATTTTTTAAATTTGTAGGACCTCTAACCCTTTAAACCCGTAAGGGTATTCGTTTCCTAACTTGCATAAACAAAGGATCCGTCGCAAAGCTTGAGAGATGTAAGCCACTTCAAAATAGCATCTTGAATGAGACATTCTTATCATACGACTGGCGAGCAATGTTGTCGCAGAGTTCAAGCTCATTAAAAAATAAACCCTCCACGAGTAGTTTTAGCGCATAGTTAAAGCTTGTTAAAAAATAAACATAAGTCATGAGCAAATGTTTCCGCCAGCATTTAAGCTCATTAAAAAATGAATCGGTAAATAACCATTGTGAATGCCTTATCGCCAGCTTTTGAGCCTTGGTCGTGTTCTCACCATCACCTCCACTCTGTGTTTAGCCAATCATTCACCTCCATATGATTGTTTACCCCTTCGAGGAACATCTGCGAAGAGTGATTCTGTTAGCCATCCTTGTGACGCTACCATGATTGGAAAATTCCAAATCTTACTTGGAAGCAGCTGTTATCCGAAACCATCACTCGTTCCTCGAAAACGAGTCTTCTTTAAGCTCTTTTCACCTGACTCGTAAAATATGAAAATATTGTCGAGCGATTGGCCTCTCCGGCTCGTTAAAGGCATCAAAAGTGTTATCCCTCCTCTAGATTTTAGTCTTTTTGGACCTAAGGGATTATTACATAAAAAGATAGAGCGCTCGTCTTGTTCGTCTTGTTAAAACTATCAAAAATTCATCCCTTTTGTATTATTTTACACTTTTTCAGACTTAAGGGATTATATAATGAAAAAGAATCTTTGGAGTCTCCTTTCCATTTCTTTTAGACTCTCTAAAAATTGAAATATACCGAGTTATCTTTGTCATTAAACTCGTTAAAACCTAATAGCAACAAACTCGTCCAAATGGATGAGAACGAGTTTCATTATCGCTAGGCTCACTAAAATATAGCGACAGGTTCGGCCAAAGGGCGGATTATAGAACACGCATATGTTATCCTCCTCAAGATTGACAAAAATAAAGAGGTACTAGTCAGCAATGACTGGGGAAACTTGGGAAGAAAACTTGAAGAAGCTTTATTGGTAGCAAGTCACTCTTGAACATGACACTTTCCTTCCGCATCCATGCCAGGTTGGGTTGTTCCATTCACTGGTCATCACCATTGGTCCGTCACGCCATCCATCTTTGGGGTTAATGCTACCAATCCATCGTCAGTGTCACTGATATGTTCAAGAGAAGTCATTCAGACAATTCACCTGTGTCTCACCCACTGTAATACGTTCATGCTTCATTCCTTCATGACCGCCACCCTGAACCCTATATCGTCAATTTGTTTTCACCTCCAAAATCATTTTCTTCGTTCCATGTCATTGATGTGGGATTCATTAAGGCCCTCCTGCGATGGGTCGCTTATTGTCAACATCAGCTCATTATCAAAGAAGTTGACTTAGGAACAACCCTTTCAGTACTTTGAAGCTTGCATGCCTCAATGGCAAGTTTCTCACTTTCAGCCATAGGTTTACATCAATGGCCTTCGACCGAGATATTTTACATGGTGTTCGACGCTAAGTCCCTTTTCACACCATGTGAATTGTACTGTAGTACCTTGAGGGTCATTGTCATTATTGGTGATTCCTCCCACGCATGTTAACAGATTACATCATTGGCTGGTAATCAGATGATGTCTTTCCATGTTCGAGTCCAAAACATTTTTCACATGGATCAACTTGTACTCTGAGTGAAGATTGAACGAGTTTTGAAGACCCTGGACCTAGTTTCATCCATCCAGGCTACGATATATTCAGGAATATAAAAACATCAAGTGTACATCATTACCGAACAGATGATCATCCAAATCAAAGGATGATGTGTCCATAACATCAGTCTGTCACACAGACGATTGTCTGTCCTATGTACATGAAAATGAATTTATAAAGCTGAGCATGGGAATGCCCGCCTCAGCTAGATCATGAAAAAA
>APFE030188705.1:340680-367138 GCA_000404065.3 Pinus taeda
CAAAGCCCTTTAGACCATAAAAATTGATCCAGTTCTAAATATGAAGATGCAATACATACCTTTTTTAACAGTTGTACACCATGTAGATCAAAATATTGCTCCATCTGACATATCCAATTTACCGAATCCTTGCCATCAAACTTCCTCATCTTGCTTTTTCTTGATTTTAGGAGCACGGTCTTGAAATGACTGTAACTATGTACTTTCAGATCTTTAAGTTCTGAAATTTTGATCTGTAGTAGCCCTCTGCGTCCTCTTTCCAATGGCACAAGTCTGACCCAAATTGGATTTTCCAAGGAAGAGTTATGTGAAATCTCCCACAATGACTTGATTATAGACTAGTTCAGTAGAGCGAACTTGTATGACGTGCCACGAGTCACTGTTTCGACCTTTGGATCTAAAAAACACCCAAAAGAAACTACCGTCCGTCCTCTTTCTGTAACTTTTTACGAAATTTCAATCCGATCCTCAGAGAGAAAGTTATGACGATTTTCCCCAGGTCACATATTTTGAATGTAATTCAGGAGTCTGGAAAAAGACCAACTTCCTCAGATCATATCTCCGAAACTATTGCGCGAAAAGATCTGAAATTCGGACCCAACGTTCAGCGTCAATTCTGCTCAAATGGGTTTTTTTTGCGAATTCTGAAACTTCACAGAAAAAAAATTTATAGCAAAAATTCCACGATGACCTGTTTGGAGCAGCGAAACCCTAGAATCCAAAGCTCTGATACCAAATGTTATGAAACCAGCTCGCAAAAAGATAGAAAAGATAGATCACCGCCTTAGAATTCAGCCTCTTCGAAGGGGCAACCTCTTTTAAATTACATAAATGAACAATTCTTGGATGATTCAAATGACAAAACCTCCTTTCTATATATAGGAGTCTAAGAAGTACAATATAACCCAACCGACCTAACAATAATAATATAAAGCCACAAAAATAACAATAGAGGGATTCTATGGGGCACAATAATAACAATATGGGGACAATAGGGGCACAACAATATTAATAAGGGATACAACTACAATAGTAATGGGGTATCACTAGTATTATAGGGACGCAACATTATAGTTGAGGTCCCAAGCAAAAAGTTAAATCTCTCCATTATATCTCCTCCTTCTATCCTATCCTATTATCGCCCATTATCATCCTCCTCTCTTTAATCTCTATTTTCATTTAAATACATAAAGAGAAAAGAGAAGTTACAACAAAGATGATCAAAAAATGATTACCATCACAAAATTTGATTATTCCAAACAAATTGATCAACAAGATCATATCTAAAATATCTCTTCATCAACATTCAACAGGAACAGGTTGAATTTGGTATTGCAACTGAAATAATTTGGAAAACGACCGCAACAATAAATATGAGAAAATCATCTTTGGAGAACCTTCTGTTTCTCTTAATACATATCGAATTTGGGAAAACTATTCAATATAAAACTAATTCGTTTTGTTCTAAACAAAACCCATGTTTCGAATTTTCCAGATTCTTCTTCATTTGCCCAAATCATTCAATGCAAAATTGTCACTTCTTATTCCAGTGAATTTCTCTGTTGGAATATTTAATAATGAGCTAGAGATCAAATTTGCAATTTGGAAAAGATCTTGGAGGCTAAAATGGTGAGTGATGTTCCAACAAATTCATTAAACCATCATTAATTTATTAAAAATAAAGGAGAAGAAATAATATTTATCCATAAGAGCACAAATAATTATAAAATGGAATTATATGATAAAGTATGATACATGACGTGATAAAGAATGATAGAAATGGATGAAATAAGCGTTAAAGAGTGATAATAATGATGAAAAACTACTAGCCCAACATACCCCCAAACTGAATATATTGCATGTCCTCATTCAACGCAAAGTCTTTGTATTAACCAAGCAATAATACAAAAATTGTTCATCCCAACTCATGAAATGAATGGAACAAATGACTTCTTCTTCAAATAATGAATATTCAAGTTTAGAAATGTTGATGAAGGCGTAACAATTTTTACATTGACGTTCAACTATATGTATATGAAGTTGTAGCAAAATATGATATAAGTAACAACAAACTTCATTAACCATTTTTCTCAAAAACTACAAACCCGATTTTGTTGAAATTTTGCAATTAGATTTTGTACTATATTAATACTTATCTAATCCAAAAATCATATGGTTTTGATGCAGGGATCATGAGATATAAGAAAAATGGTTGTAGTTGGTAGTGCATGATATCTGAATTTTGACAAACTAATTTAACTTGAAATTTTCTAGGTTTGTGTATTTTAATGATTCCTCTTTGTTATCCAAAAATCACAAGAATTCAGTTCATAGTTTTAAATATACATGCCAATCAATTTCTGAACTATATAAAAATAAAATTGTATGCCCTAAATGAGAAAGAAAGTAGAAAAAATTTATCATATGTAGCAATTCCTCCCCCAAACTGGAGAGTTAGCATGCCCTCATAAAATGCTAGAAAGCAAATTGAGGTGGTTGCTACAATTTGTTGAAATCTATGCTTGTTGTAAAACAACATGGAATAAGGGAGGTGTTGAGAATGAATAAGAATATCAATGGATGATAAAGAACATTAATGGCATGGTCATAATAAATAAATAAATGAAAGGAACACTCCCTCAAACTGGAAGATTTTGTCTCTGAAGAATGGGAAGTGGTAAAGATATGGAATGAATGGTGATAAATAATGCTTAATGGATTTTGCATGAAATTTTCCTAAATCCGTAATAAATAAAAAAGTATGCTATTTTACCTCAAGTTTTACCTCTGAAAAAAATGTGGAATGACATGTATGTACCGACATTTGTTGAAGCTGATGTAGGCTGAGTTGACGCTGAAAGTGATAGAAAAGGTGGAATCCAGGCAAGAATATCATGTCTGAAGAATTGTTCGCGTTCGCGGGTTTCTCAAGCCTCTTTTTTTAGTTGCAATAGTGTGGTGTTGTTGCGAATAGAGTTTCCCCCCATACTTGTTGTTCTTCTGTAAACAAATCACTATTTTGCATGCAAATTTCTTGAATCCACAGTTTTAGTTTTGAGTAGCAACAGATAAGCCCTATACAAAAGTTTCAATCAGAAAAAACTTTTGTATAAATGAAATACTAATATTTTGTCAAATCAACAAGTTATGGTAGAGTGCAGTGATTATATCACATGCTATCCCATAATGCATACCTTCCCCCTCCAATTGGAAAAGGGCATTCATGACCATAAATCATAGGAAAAGTGTTGTTCTGATGGAAAGGCAAGGGAATGAATAGTACAACAGTAAATGAAGGAGAGTACACATATCAATGATTGGACGGAAAGAGGTATGCCTATAATAAGAGAAGAGTGTGTAAAGATAGTTATGAATCAGAGATAGGATGCTTTGGATTGATGATAAGTTATGCAAAAAAGAAAAAAGACATCAATATGCCAAAAATATGCTTTGCTGACAATATTCTAACCAAGAGTGATGTGATTGATCGGAAAACAATTTCTCATCCGTAAAGGTTCAAAACAGGGACAAATTAAGGAAATGACTTCTCTAATAAAAAGATAGAATAAGAAGAGAGTATTATAGTAATAATTGATGATAAGATATAACTTCAAAACCATAAGCAGAGCCTTTGCTGCCAGCAAATGTCCATAGCCTTGGCAGGGTTGTATTTTAACCCATGTGAGCTAGGATCCTTAATTTATAAATGGCTACAGAAGAGATCAATGTGATGGCATGGTAACCAAATAACCACACTGCCATTCACTGGGATGTAGAAAAAGTGATCAAGTTGGCTCATGATGAGACTTCCTGTTGCAAGGATATTTTGGTTATCCAATGGATCATAACTGTGGTGTGGTGGCCATAGTGGGAATGTCACTTTGCTACATTCTTATGAACATGGTAGGTTGGCTGTTAATGAGACCCCCTATCCTATATCTATAGGCAAAATTTTGTTGTTATTACACATTTTTATGATAAATACAGGGAGGCTCAATGCTCCTTAGGAGTAGGGATGGTGGAAGAAGTTGAACATGTCAATAGAAAAAAGATATAGCCATAATTTCATTTATTACAGATAGAGAAGATTATAACTAGGAAGGGTGGAACTAGTATGGTATTAAGATGATCAATCAATATCATGTATAATAAAAAACAATGCAGTAAAGTAGTATATAAATAACTGTCCCTTTTCTTAAAAAGAATCTCTCATCCAGAAGTTGTCATGTTAAAGATCATAACATTAAGGGTATTCACCTGCCTCAATAGACTTCCATAATTCTTGTCGTCATAAAAGCATTGTACTTCGTTCCATGAAAGGGAATCAGAAAAATGGGGCTGAGATGAGCTAGGAATAATCCCACAAGAGGAAGGAAGTGTTATTCACAAAACACAAGACTTCAGAAGAAGCAAAAACGTTGTTTCAAAGATGGAACAACAACTTTTCAAACATGGGAATAGCAAGACACGCTAAGATAAAAAGGTGTTGTTAAAAAGTTTGAACAATAAACAACAAAAAGTGTTGTTAAAAAATTGGAATAGTAAACACACAAAAAGTGTTGTTCAAACTTTGGAACAACAAAAATGCACAAAAATGATGTTCCCAAAAGCGAACAAAAAAAACACACAAAAGTGTTGTTCCCAAAAGGGAACATCAAAAATGCATAAAAGTGTTGTTCCCAAAAGGAAACAACAAAAACATAGAAAAGTGATGTTCCGAAGTGGGAACAACAAAAACAAAAAGTGCTGTTCTAAAGTGGGACAACAAAAACAAAAAGTGTTGTTCTGAAGTGGGACAACAAAAGCAAAAAGTGTTGTTTCGAAGTGGGAACAAAAAAAACAAAAAATATTGTTTTGATGTGGGAACAACAAAAACGAAAACTATTGTTCCAAAGTGGGAACAACAAAAACAAAAAGGGTTGTTTTTAAGTGGGAACAACAAAAACGAAAAGTGTTGTTCCGAAGTGCAAACAACAAAAAAAAAAGTGTTGTTCCGAAGTGGAAACAACAAAAACAAAAAGTGATGTTCCAAAGTGGGAACAACAAAAACCAGGAGTGTTTTTCTGAAGTGGGAACAACAAAAACCACGAGTGTTGTTCTGAAGTGGGAACAACAAAAACAAAAATTGTTGTTCTAAAATGGGAAACCAAAAACCAAAAGTGTTGTTCCGAAGTGGGAAACCAAAAACCAAAAGTGTTGTTCCAAAGTGGGAACAACAAAAACCAAAAGCATTATTCCGAAGTGGGAACAAAAAAACCAAAAGTGTTGTTCTGAAGTGAGAACATCAAAAACCAAAAGTGTTGTTTTGAAGTGGGAACAAAAAAAACCAAAAGTGTTGTTCCAAAGTGGGAACAACATAAACAAAAAGTGTTGTTCCAAAGTGGGAACAAAAAAAACAAAAAATGTTGTACTGAAGTGGGAACAACAAAAACAAAAAGTGTTGTTCCGAAGTGGGACAAAATGAAAAAGTGTTGTTCCAAAGTGGAAACAACAAAAACAAAAAGTGTTGTTTTGGAACAACAAAAATGAAAAGTGTTGTTCCAAACAGGGAACAGCGAAAACAAAAAAGTGTTGTTCTGAAGTGGGAACAAAAAAACAAAAAGTGATGTTCTGAAGTGGGAATAGAAAAAACCAAAAGTGTTATTCCAAAGTAGGAACAGCAAAAACCAAAAGTGTTTTTCTGAACTGGGAACAACAAAAACCAAGAGTGTTGTTCTAAAGTGGGTAAAAAAAAAAAAAATTGATGTTCTGAAGTGGGAACAGCGAAAACTAAGAGTGTTGTTCCAAAGTGGGAACAAAAAAAATGAAAAGTGTTGTTCCAAAGTGGGAACATCAAAAACCAAAAGTTTTGTTCTGAAGTGGGAACCAAAAAAACCAAAAGTGTTGTTTTGAAGTGGGAACAACAAAACCAAAAGTGTTGTTCCGAAATGGTAGGAGAAAAAACCAAAAGTGCTATTCTGAAGTGGGGACAACAAAAACCAAAAAAACACAGAAAATCAAATCAACAATCATATTTACAGTTTTTACAAAAAGAAACAACTTTTTACAATAATAAAGCTACCGAAGGATTGCCTTCTACAACTAAAATTTGCTTAGTGGGGTCGTCACTTTTCAACCGCCAATGGAGCGGAAACTACAATTTGAAGGAAGCAGCACCTGAAACACAAAAACATAAGAGAAATCAGAAAAGAAAAAACACGTTATTTAAAAAAAATATATATAAATTAATTGATTAAATTACAACAGCTATGATGTTATTTCCTAAGGGAATATCAATTTGTCAATGGAAAAAACTGATTTCTTGGAAAAATGTTTTGGTAGTAGTGACATGAATATTCAGATGGAAACAAATTCTCCATTTCTTGTGTTAGGAATCTGTTAGGTAATGAATTGGATGAGATGCCCTTTTTTCATTAAAAAAAATTTCAAGAATCGCTCATTCATAAATTGACCTTCTTTATTCTTCTAGGACCTGCAAAAAACGAGTGTCTACCTGTAGTAAAACATTAAATCATGGAGAAAGAGAGGTGATCAAGCTCCCCTAATCCAAGAATTACGCAAAAAAAATAACAAGTAGTTACTCTGTATACAAATCCACGGAAAAAAATAACAAAGTAAAATTAATTTATTACCTGCGGGAGAGCAGTGGCCAATCATGCCAATCTGCAATGTTTTAATCGTAACTTCTTTGTTTTTTTATCTAATTTGAGTGACTAAAAAGGAAAATGAGAGCTACTTCAAATATATATTACCAATAGAAGAAGGTTTTAAAAATCCAATGATATGATATGTCAATTTTACTTAGAACAACCTGCATATTGGAGTCCTTTTCGATTACCCATCTTAAACCAACAATGGATATTTTAAGCATAACTTTTTCATTTGATGATGGATTGAGCTGATTCAAATTGGAAATGAAATTATGTTCATTTATTTATCTCAAATTGAAACATATTTTGAAAAAAAATAATAATTGATGGGTCAAATACACATGTGAACAACTAGAAAAACAGAGTTTAAAGAGTGCTGATTTACGATAGATAGTCAGTATTTTGGTAATAACTTTCTCATAAGATATAAAATATGAGTGATTCAAATTTCCTTGTAAACTAGCTTAATAAAGGAATATACCATAGAAACAATGTTTCAAAATATAGTCATTTAGGTCTCCAAAAACGGACTGTCCCAACTCTATTCCTTAGCTACCTGCTAGACACCCTGTTAATGTTTTGGTTATACCTTTTTCGTTTCAAATCCAAATTGAGTGATTAAAATTGGGTTGGAAACTAAAAATCAAGGGATACTTAATATAGAAACAATTTTCAAAAATATTCCCTTTTGGTCCCTCAAAACATGACTCTCCTGACTGTGTTTTCAGAAATTTCATCAAGCCCACAAGCCAAAAAATATGATATTCAAGAATTTTTTCAAATCAATAATAAAAATGAATATGAGTGTTTTTAGAACTTTTATTTCCATTATAAATCATCTACATACACAAATGAATTAAAACATTTATCACCGATGTTGATTTCCACAGCGTGATGCAACAAAAACAACTATTTTTACATAAACACAAAATGTATTTATTTATGTCCTTATTTATTTTATTTTTTGACACTAACCTACTCTTATTTGAAAAATGAATATGATTACATATAAGAGTACATCCAGTGGAGCCATTTTCGGAATAAGGGTTCAAGTATGTACATACCCAAATTTGACAAATGCATGTTAATAAATATTAGGGTATGAGAAGCCAACTTCCCTTGAAAAGATGGTGTAAAAAATTGTTGAAGTATGGAGTGATGTTGCAAACAAATGATGGAGTGAAACAAATCTTCAATGTATCATTTACTTTCTTGATTTCCCATAGCCATAATATCATGAAGTTCTTGAGTTTTTAAAACGACTTGTTGATGCAGTCTAGAAGAAACCTCATTTTCTTCCATAACTTCTACAATTTTTGAATTTGAAACATTCTGAATCTCATTGTAAGTTTTCTCCAATGGCGCATGTGAGATAGAATGGGTGGGAAGGGTGGATAAATTTTACAGTTCAACACTATAAGCATGTTGTATTGGTTTATTATGGTGAGGGTGTGGAATGGGTTGAGCAGGAAATTGTGTAGGGAATGGAGCATTTAGATGATGTAGTTGATTGGGTTGAGTGGATGATTTTGATAGGCAAGAAAGATGTTGTGGAAGAGCTGCTGGAGTATTTGGATGATGTTTTGTGCTACAAGATGTGGGAGAGTATTCATGTAATCATAAGACAAACCATGCCAAACTTGTAGACAAGATTGGTGGGGGTTATATTGAGATTGACATGGCTGCCCTAACACATGAGTATTCCATAATGGATTATGCTACTAAGAAAATGGAGAAGAAGTGTTTTGATCCATACATGTAGGCCATGATTTCCATGGTTGTGAAATTTTCGCAACTTCCCCATATCTTTGATATGCTACTTCCATCCTAGATAAGGAAGAGTGAGTATCTATGGGATGCTCCTTTTTGGCAATGAGGGAAAAACACTTCTTCAATTTCTTGATTTTTTTCTAAACCTACAAAACACCCAATTTTGAATTTAGAGAGCTAATAAAATCAATTTTTAAATGTTCAAATAAATCATTGATTTCAACTCCTATATCTCCTATTCTTGTAGTAGATTTGGAAAAGAAAGAAGAAACTTCTCTAGAATTCTTACCAGCCTTAAATATTCCTCTTGAATACCTTATGCATAATTCACAAACATCATCATATGATAACTGAAAAACATCACCTTTTCCCATTAGATTTAAGAGTTCTAAAAATTCATCTTTAATTAGTTTAAGAATGAGTGTTTTTAATATCTCTTTTTTCAAATGCTTATGCTTTGATTTTTGAAGGTTGTAATGAAATCACTCTACATAGTCCTCCAAGATTTCATCTTCCCCTTGTATCATATTGAAAATATCTTCATCGACCTTGCAATAATCTTGGTAATGTTTCGAGTATACGTTCTTCATGTCCTCCCATGTTTGGATGCAATTCCCACTAAGGCTTATGAACCATCGGATAACTGCTCCTTTTAGAGTAAGAGTAGACAATTTCAACCTTTGATCATTAGTACAATAATCATATCCTCTACAATGTACTTCAAACTTAAATAAAAATGTATCTAGGTCTTCATTTGCCAAACCATGAAAATTTGCTAGAGAAGATGGGGGAATTATGTGCATTTGTGTCATTCCTCCTAGATCTTTGATAGGGAATTCAAAAGTAGAAATGTGAGCCATTTCTTACCATAATAGAAGATGTTCCTCATGTGTTTCTTTGACACTCCACCTTCAATTGTTCCTGTCAATTGGTTAGTGAAATGGGTGTTGCTTACATCACCACTCGAGTAGAATTATGATATTTTTTTCAAAAAATCTACCTCTAAAATTCCTACTTCAATTCCTACGCAATTCTATTGAAATGCGGGTGGAGGAGCAAGAACTTTACTTGCTCGTTACACAAGTTCTTACCTTCCATTTTTAACGCCCAATTCTTTCACAATAGAAAAACATCAAACACCTACTTCAACTTCTATGCAATTGTGCTAAAAAGCAGGTAGAGGAGCAAACTCTTTAATTGCTCGTTACATAGGTTCTTACCTTCTGTTTTTAATACCAAATTCTTTCCCAATAGCAAATATCAAACATACATCACTCTCTGTGAAATGGAAACACTCTCCCCAGCAACGACACCAAAATGTTGGGTGCTAAAAGGTGTCTTTTAAAACTCCTAATTGACTCATATTAATTATCAACCTGGGTAACTCTTTTTGTTTCAAGAGTGTACACAATATGTGCAAGCTATAAATCTAGAGAGTAATGATTTAGGATAATCTATTAAATTCAATACAAGAGTAAATGGATGTAATCATAAATCTCAAGTTGTAACTTTTCAAGGAAATAATACATCTAAGCATCAAGACTTAATCTCAAGAAAAACCATAATCCAATATTAAGCAAGCAATTCAAATGGGAATAACATCAACTGAGAGCACTGTAGCAGTAACTAAGCTCTTTCAGTTGGATCTACATTAATCAAGCAATTCGAATGGGAATAACATCAAGCAAGAGCATTGTACCAGTAATTGAGCTCTTTTAGCTGGATCTACATTAATTAAGAAATTCAAATGGGAATAACATCAACCGAGAGAAATGTAGTAGTAACTGAGCTCTTTTAGCTCGATCTATACTAATCACACTTTGTCTTAATTAATGAGAAACAATTCCTTAATTGATAACTAATTCAATCCACAATATGCATAAATGAAATCAATTAATAAAGTTGTGAATTACTAAAATGAGTATACGAAATCAAAATTAAAGATAGTAAACCAATTGCAAAGATATAAAACAGAATAAACTGGTAGGAAATACAAAGATTCAAAATAGAATAAACTCGCAGGAAATGGAAAAAGTATAAAACAGGGAACAACAATAAGATCCACCAGAGAGCAGGCCCAAGCCACCAAAAGATATTTCTTAGCTACTTCAGAATATCTGAATGAACAAAAACGCAAGTTATATATTATTCATCAAATCCAAATGTCATTTACAACATGATGTGTCCTTCAGAATAACATTCTATATATTATAGTTGAGGTCCCAATTGAAAAGTTGAATCTCTCCATTATATCTCCTCCTCCTATCCTATCCTATTATCCCCCATTATCATCCTCCTCTCTTTGATCTCTGTTTTCATTTAAATACACAGAGAGCAAAGAGAAGTTACAAAAGAGATGATCACAAAATGATTCCCATTACAAAATTGGCTTGTACCAAACAAATTAATCAACAAGATCATATCTGAAATATCTCTTCATGAACATTCAATAGGAACAGGTCGAATTTGGTATTCCAACTGAAATAATTTGGAAAACGGCCGCAACAACAAATCTAACAAAATCATCTTCAGAAAACCTTCTATTTATCTTAATACAGACTGAATTTGGGAAAAGTGCTCAACATAAATCTAATTCGGTCCATTCTGGACAAAACCCATGTTTTGAATTTTCTAGATTCTTCTTTATTTGCCCAAAAGATCCAATGCAAAATCACCGCTTCTTATTCTAGTGAATTTCTCAGTTGGAATATTTAATAATGAGTTGGAGATCAAATTTGCAATATCAAAAAGACCTTGGAGGCTAAAATGGTGAGTGATGTTTCAACAAATTCATTAAACCATCATTGGTAAAATCATCCATAATAATCATTAATTTATTAAAAATAAAGGAGAAAAAATAATATTTATCCATCATAGCATAAATAATTATAAAATTGAATTATATGATAAAGTATGATAGATGATGTGATAAAGAATGGTAGAAATGGATGAAATAGGCATTAAAGAGTGATAATAATGATGACAAACTAGCGGCCCAACACACAGCAGAAGCCACATCCGAGCTCTTCTACCAATAGGCGTGGGTACATTTTGGGATCTTGTAAACCATCATAACATATTGGGATAATAGATTCCTAAGTTCATTTTGTTCGAGCCTCTATACATTGTTGGACACCAAGCTCACCAAATCAATTGCCTTTCACCCCTGGAATGATGGTCAAAAGGAGGTCGTCAATAGAATTATTATGAACGTTTTGTAGATGTACAAATACAAACACCTATGAACATGGGATGAGAGTATTTCCTATTTTTATCACAGCTATAATAAAGCTCTCCATACCTCAAATGGCCACAAATCCTTTCAGGTTGTCTTGGGATTTCAATCATTTGGTCCCATTGATGTTGCACTACCCCTTCCAACTACATCGGTAGAATTTGCATATGTTCAATATCCAATAGAAAAATCCACCAAGTTTATTTAAAAATAAGGTCGCATCAACCAACATATCCATGATATCTTGTAGAAATCCAATACTATGTACAAACAATGTCATCATTAGCAACAAGTGCCACACAAGTTTCAAGTGGGAGACAAGGCTTGGTTTCATTTGCAAATGCAGTGGCTTGTAGGGGCTCATCAGAAGCTTTTACCACATTTTTATGGACCTTACATCATCATTGAGGTTGTGGGTTACTAAGATTTTAAGTTAAGTATCACCCCCTTCCTTGGCTTACACCTAGTGTTCAATGTTGACCTCTTTCGACCATACTTTCCACCATTGTTGGACACATAAAAAATCACAGACCAGCTAACACTAAATTATCACAACCTAGATTTCATTAAATAGGAAACAATTGACTAGAACATTAACATGCATATTAAGAGCACTCACCGATAGAGAATATAGTTGTATCGCATTGTGAAAGAAGGGAAAGTGCTGCAATAAGGAAAGTGGATCATCAAGAACCAAGTTCAGCAGAAGTTCTCCCATATCATGGAGGCACTCAACAAAATGGAGACCATTTCTTCCTAGGAGGGAGTACTGATCGTGATGGATATTGGTGTCCACCCACCTATTCCACAAGCTCACACCATATTTTTCTATTTTGATGGTTTTTCTACATTTGTTTTGGTCATGAACTTTCAAAGCCTTTTTGAGGCCCTAAATAATATTTTTTGGGTAAGGAAGCACTAAATGAAACTGGAAAATGTACTTCTCAAATAGACCTTTCGAATGGGCTATCGATTTCCCCGAACAAAGATCATCTGCAAAAGTTATGACCCTAGGAATTTGGTGTTCCAACTTTCCCTATCAATGCCCTCAAGCCGTTTGGTGCTTCATCTCCTAGGGTAATATTTTTGGATGCTTATGCTTTTCTCATTGCTTCTTTATGATAAAAATGCCATGGTTCCTTATTCTAAGATAGTTGGGGGAAGGTGTGTAGTCATTACATCTCTTCTCAGAGATAAACTACCATTGTTCGAGCCAGTTTGTTTTCATTATGGATTTATAAAGTTTCAACATTTCCCATTAATTAATAGAATTCAAGTTATATTATCTCTATGTTTTGGTTATATATATATATATATATATTATATATATATATATATATATATATATTATATATATATATATTATAGTTATTATGTATGTTTGTATGTATATATATATATATGTATTATATATATATATATTATATATATATATATGTATATATGATGTATATATAGGTATATATATATCATATATGTGTTGTATATTAATATTGTATATATGTAGTATATGATATATATGTATATATATATATATGTATATATATGTATATATATATATAATATATATATATATATATATATTCCCTTCATAAATTATGATCAAGAGGAATCCAAATATTTGGGATGAAAATTTGTTACATATATAACATTATTACAATAGATGTTACTAGACTTCTACTGATAAGTGCCCATTTGAAATTTGTTTTGGATATTTTCCACTTTCTCCTTTGGTTATTGCATACGGACAACAAGGAGGAGTGAGCGAGGGAGGATATAATATTGGATGCTTTAAGAGAAAATAAATGTATTAAGAAGATCAAGCAAATCCATCTACAAGTACATAAGAGAATGAAGAAGTCATAAGAAAAGTAAAAGTCCAAGAAATATCAACATAGACTAGAGAATTTATTCAGGATTAGAGATGGAGTATGGTTAAAATTGAACGAGGAGGGGATACAGAGTCCTAGTAATAAAATCAAGTTTCTACAATATTTTCCATTTTAGATTCTAGAAAAATGGTAGATAATTCTAATAGAATCAATATTCCCTCATACACATGTATTTACTCAGTGGTGAATGTAGAAAATATGAAATTATATGAGCCTTCCATGTTGGATCCAGAAGATGAGTAGGTCCTAACTTCTATAGAGGATTTAAAACCAAATTCTCATGTAGAGTTGATATAAGATATAGCTTTGCAATAACTCTAGAACTACAAGACAAGGGTAGTGTGACCTTTGGCATATTGGGTTGAAAGCACAACTTCAAGGCAAAGCTAAATGGTACTCCAAAGAGAAGGTAGAGGAAAAATTAGCTCATCTCATTTAGTGAATGGCCTTGGAAAATGGAGAGGTATGATTTAAATTCGATCATTATATTGTTTTTCATCCATCTCGATGCTTTTAGGGTGGAAAAAAATTAGAGCAATCAAGTTACAAGAGTAGTTTTAGTAGCGAGATCCAATTTGGAGATTTGGGTTCAAAAACCTTTGAAGACTATTCTGAGGCCTTACATCACATTTTTCAATTGTAAAACCTTTTCACTTAAGTTCCACACCCCTTGGCATTATTATACACCCAAATATGTTTCCAATGATGTAGGAATCATGTCAATTGGAGTTCCAACACAAAATTTAGGGTTCCTAAAAGTAGAACTATCATGATTGGCTGTCATATTTTGGGAGGACACCATGTTAGCCATTATTACTCATGGAAAAGGAGCTAGCCATGTGGTCCTCATTGTAGCATAAAATGGCCCCACCAAAATGTTTGAATTCACACATGTTTGGCCTATTCATTGATCTCGCCTTCATCTATTACACCGATTTTTCTTGTCTTTTCAAATAATGTCTCTTGGTTCAGGCTTAGCCTTTCTTGACCAAGTCCTTATGTTATCATCCAATCCCATCACTAATTATAGCGAAGATTAAAATTTAATAATAAAAGATAAAATCCAAAACTAATCATTAGTATCATGTAAAATAAGGTTTTTAAAATCAAGGGCTTACTTTTATAATAGTTTTTATTAAACCCAAATTATGGAATTAAATAAATGAATATTATTTAATTATATATATATATAAAATAAATAATAAATAAAAAACCATTTTACTCGTTAAATTTTCAAAAAGTCAAAATACAACATTAGAAAATTACATGGATATTAAAATATGAATTTCTTTAAAATTTGTACCCTCCATTTTTCATGGGGAGTTATAATTATCCTCTCTATTCAACCAATATTATTCCATGCTCAACATAATCACTTAAAATTAATTTATTATTTCTTAATCTTTGTGCAAACCAAATTTATAAAATCAACAATATGCGACAACAGGGGGGTGATTAGTAGTTTTAAAATACATAAAGATGGGGGCAAACCCAACCAATGGTTTCCACGTACATACAGCAGTATACCACATGGCTTTCGCCATGGACCACACCACCCATCCCCCCTCCCACCACCCACATGAACGAGGGATAAAGACATCAATGTTTATTTCAAATGAATGTTGAAAGTCTACAATATTTAATGTATAAATAAATGGGTTATATGGTAAAAAGAACAAATATAATTTACATGTGTAAAGGGAAAAAAAGAGAGAGAAAAGAAAATAGTAATCATGCCTTTTAGAAAATGGAAAGTACAAGCTTTTGTGTAAAAAAAATATTTTGAGAAACAAAAATAAACATAAATAAAACAAATAAAAATAAAAAACGATAAATTATTATTGCAATTTTCCACTCATACAAGAAATAATTATTTTGAGATTTTGCATCCACATCTTGAGCAAATAAAAATCATGGGATCAATGATAATCAATGGAAAGGACAAGTGTAAAAGTAGGTAGCAACAAAATTTTTATCTTTAGGATTAATTTTAATGAAATAAATAGTGTGTTTCCACAAATTAAAATAATTATTTGCCATCTAAAGAGTATATATGCAACAACTAAAGACTTTAAAAGGGGATAGAAAGGAATGAGGTTGGATGAGAGAGACAGATAGAGAGAGGGGAGTTTGTTTTGTAAATAAACCCTAGGAAACTTTCTCTACAAAAAGATTTTATTGAGGGAATAATCCATTAGATTCATCTCTTGCTTATGTATATCTTTTCTTCCTCATTTTTCATATTTTAATATTTTTAATGTCATCCATTATTATGGTTTATCATTCTAATTTGCAGTGAGTTTACAAAATTTGAAGGTGGTAACTTGGTACTACTTCCACTACTATATGTGTATCTTCAACATATACTTGAAAATTACTTTGGATTGTGTATTAACTGAATCATAGACTGTAGTCAACTCATTTCCAATATAAGAAACACTTCCCATTTGATGGATTCATTATTTGATGCCCAACAAACCACCCTTATTCATCTTAGGTCATCAATGACTTTCTTACTCTCTATTAAATATGAGATCTTATGTTCTTATATTTTCTTCCACCTTCCATTGTCAATTATTTTGCTCTGTTAGATAAAACTTTGTGGCCAACGGAGAGCCCTATGGATTTAGATATTTATAGATTTTAAATTACAGTCTCCTTCCATCATTATCCTTAACCCTTTTTTTCCCTTTCCACTTTAAATCTAACCACGGAGATTAACATTGTGAGCTACTACTTAGTAAGAGTAAGTAATAAATGACTAACAATAGCTAAGGGAGCCCATTCTAATCCAAGGGCTATCTTCTGGTCAAAAGTTGGTTTGAAGATGCCTTGCCATTATTTATAAGTAACCAAGAACATCTCGAGGAACAATAGACCTTGTGAAGACGAATCTAGAAGGGTCAAGTTGTAACTCATAGTAAAGGTTGAATGGGTCAATTTTAACCACTAGTTTGCTATCATGCTACGTTATAATTGGGCCACTATGTGGAAAAGGGGTTTTATTTTGGGTCAAAAACCTTTGAATACTATTTTGAGTTGTTAAATCATATTTTCTAGATGTAAAAATTTCTCATTTAAGTGTAACACGCCTTGGTGTTATTCAACACTCAAATACCTTTCCAACGATACAAGAATCGCGTCAATTGGAGTTATGACACAAAAGTTATGTATCATAAAAATTGACCTATCATGATTGACCACCATATTTCCAAAGGATGTCATGTCAACCACCATTACTCATGGAAATGTAGCTAGCCATGTGAGCCTTGTTGTAGCATAAAATGGCTCCACCAAACTTTTGACTTCACACAAGTTTGGCTTATTCATTGATCTCACCCTCATCTCCTAAACCAATTTCTCTTGTTTATTCAAATATTGACCCTTGGTTCAAGCTTAGACTTTCTTTACCAAGCCCTTGTTCTATTATCCATTCCCATCATTATTTATATCCAATATTAAAAAATAATAATAAAGGTCAAAATCCAAAAATAATAATTATTTTTATGTAAAATAAGGTTTTTGAAATTAAAGGCTTATTTTTATAATAACTTTTATTAAACCCAAATTATAACTTTAAATAAACAAATTTTATTTATTTGACAAGAAATATTTATTAACATAACAATAAATAAATAACTATTTTATTCATTAACTTTCATAAATTTACAACCCAACATTATAAAGTTACATGGATATTAAAACATGAATTTATTTGAAATTTCTGCCCTCCATTATTCATAATGGGATAATTTTCATCTCCAGTAACCCAATTATTATTCCATGCATGACATGATTAATTAAAATTAATTAGTGTTTCTTAATCTTCATGCAAATCAAATTTATCACATCCGCAATTTGCAGGGAAGGGTAGTTGATTAGTAGTTTTAAAATGCACAAATAGGAGGTTGCACCCAATGAATCATTGTTATGCACATCAAGTGGTATACCACCTTATTTTCACCATGGACCCCCACATGAAGACATCAAATATGGAATTTTGATAAGTATACAATATTGAATGTATAAATAAAAGAGTTGTATGGTAAAAATGAAAAATATAATTTACATGGGTAAAGGAAAATAAAATATATCATGCATTTTACAAAATGGAACATTCATGCTTTTGGCTAAATAAAATATTTTGAGAAACAAAAATAAATAAAAATAAAAATAAATAGAATTACTAAATTATTAATGACATTTTTCACCCATAATGATTTTGAGATTCCAAATCCACTTCTTGAGAAAATAAAAATCACAGGATCAATGATGATAGATAGAAAGGAGAAGTGGCAAAGTAGGTAGCAACAAAAGTGTATCATTAAGACTACTTTCTATGAAAGAGTTAGATAAGTTCGAGAGATGAATATAATCATTCAACATCTAAATAATGCATATGTAACAATTGAAGACTTTAGAAGGGGAGAAAAGGAATAAGTTTGAGAGAGATAGAGACGACTATGTTTTGTAAATAAACCTAAGGAAAATTTCTCTATAATGTTTTTTAGTTGAGGGAATCATCCACTAGATTCACTTATTTCTTATGCGGATCCTTTCTTCTACATTTTTCATGTGTTAAGTTTTTTTAACATCATCCATTATTCTTCTTTATCATTGTAATTTGTGATTGGTTTATAGAGTTTGAAGGCAGTAACTTTGGACTACTTCCATTGCTATATGTGTATATTCAACATATACTTAAAAATTACTTTTGGGGTGTGTATCAAGAATTCATTAATTGTACTCATCTAATTTCTAGTCTAAGCAACACTTCTCATCTAATGGATTCCTTATTTTATGCCCAACAAACCATCCTTCTCCATCTCTGATTAACAATGACTTCCTTACTCATTATTAAATATAAGATCTCATGTTCTCCTTCTTCCACCTTTGATTATTAAATATTATGCATTGTTAGATAAGACATTGTGGCTAATAGAAAGGCCTATGGCCTGAGATATTTGTAGAATTTAAATTACAATCTACTTCCATCTCTACCCTTAACCTTTTTTTCCCTTTTCCACTTTAAATATAACCACTAAGATTAACATCGTGAGTTGTTTCCTAGCGAGAGTAAGTAGTCAAATAATATCAATAGTTCGGGGAGCCCCTTCTAATCGAAGGGCTAGCTTATGGTCAAAATTTGGTTTGAACATGCCTTGGAATAATTCTTAAGTGGCTAAGAACATCTCAAGGAACAACATGCCTTATGAAGATGACACTAGAAGTTTCAATTTGTAACTCATATTGAGGGTTGAATGAGTCAAATTTAACCACTACTTGGTTACTATGCTATGTTATAATTGGGCAATTGGAGGAAAAAGGGTTCAATTTTGGATCAAAAATCTTCCAAGGATATTGAGGCCTTAAATGACATTTTTTAGCTATAAAAATTTGTCACTTAAGTGTTACACCCCTTTGCGTTATTCTACACTCAAATATCTTTCCAATAGTGTGATAATCATGTCAACTAGAGTGTGATAATAAAAATTAGGATTTTGAGATCATATTCAATAATAAATAGTTAAACCCACTTTTGAATCATCTAAAGAAAGACACTTTGAAATTAATTTTTATTTTTCCTCATTTCCATGCGTTCATCACACTTTTTAGGAAAGAAACCTATGCTAGCTAGCGTAGTTTCCATGTGTGCAACCTACTTCAGTGCAGTTTGTCTTAAGAACGAGTGTGATGATCCACAAAATTAGACATTTTAGCCAATGTAATCCAATATTCTTTTAACTTCTTGAAAGGGAATGATTTTTTCTTTGTAGAGGATGATTGTAAAATGTTAATATCATAGATCTAGGTTCAGGGTCATTTGTTTGGATGCGACAAAATGACATGTAATAATAGCCAAGATTAAAAAATAATAATAAACGATAAAATCCAAATATAATAATTATTATTATGCAAAATTAGATTTTTAAAATCAATAAATTATTTTTATAATAGTTTTATTAAAACCCAAATTATGTTAATAAATAAGTGAATATTATTTATTTAAAAGATATATTAATAAAATAATAAAAAATAAACCATTTTACAAATTAACTTTTCGAAAAGGTAAAACTCAACTTTAGAAAATACATGGATATTAAAATATGAATTTATTTGAAATTCATGCCCACTATTTTTCACTAGGAGTTATAACTTTCCTTTTCATTAACCCAATTATTATTTTGTCCATGACATAATCACTTAAAATTGATTTATTATTTCTTAATCTTCGTGCAAACAAAATTTATCACATCAACATTTTCTAGGGGACTACGGCTGATTAGTAGTTTTGAAAGGTACAAAACGGGGGCAGAAAACAACTGATGGTTGCCACATTCATCAAGACAAAATTACCTCATTGCGAATAATGGAGGGCACAAATTTCAAATAAATTCATGTTTTAATATCCATGTAATTTTTGAGTGAATCGGGATTTTTGTGAGCTCTACAACTTAAGAAAGATTTGAAGTTGGCACCAAGTCTAGTTTTAGGGTTCTATGGCGGGTCATGCAGGCAGAAGTGTCGCTCCCTCCTATAGTCAAGCTGTCATAGAGGGAGGAAAGGAGGCAGGAGGGAAGCAGTTCAAATACCAATGGAAAAGAGATCAGAAATCAGAGGCAAGGAAACAGTGGGAACTAATGAGATCCAAAATCATGAAGAAAAACAATGGATAGTGAATCAAGAAAGGGAGAAGGAAGGCAATAGCAGGAAAATGCCTCATCTGGAAAATACGAGTGTCTACAAATCCAAATCAAGCATCATCCCCAAGGTCATATTAAGTGACCCAATGATTCAAGTGCACAGGGACCATATGAAAGAACATGCGATCATCTGCAAGTTTATGGGTTATGACCAACAGAGAACATCTAGATCAGGAGTTATTGGATACCCAAGGGAGAAATACATTTTCATCTAGGTTCTAAGGGATTCTTCACAGTGGTGTTTTCAAGACTAGAGGACAAATATAGAGTGTTTGGAGGGGGACCTCACTTCTACGTTGTGGCAGGACTCTACATGCACCCATGGATGATGAACTTCATTCCAAAACGTGAAACATTCACATATGTACTGTTTGGATCAGACTATACTCATTACCTCTAGACTACTAACAACCAAAGTCCTTGAAAACTATTAGAAACAAGCTAGGGCATTTTCCGAAAATATCATAGGTAACTCTCAAAGGTAAATATACCTCCTTCGCCCGAATACGTGTGGAAATGGATCTATTTGGAGCCCTTCCGGAAGTAATAATCTTAGAAATATATGATGAGGAATGGGTGCAAATGATAGACTATGAGTACATACCATTCAGATGCCACAAATGTCATGAACATGGACATCTATTTAGAGATTGTCCCATAGACAAGATTGAAAGAAATGGGAAAAACTCTCCGAACAAAGATCATGAGGGTTTTACCAAGGTTGGGAGTAAAGGGAAAGGGGGTAAAAGATTACATAAGAAAATGAGTGAAGACAGACAGACAAAACATAATAGTTTCAAAATCCTAGAGGATATGGAGGAGAACATGGAGACAACCCAGGTTAAGGAGAACATCCCTAAGGAGCAAGATATGGAAGCTAAAAAGGAGGACATCCCAGTAAACAACCAGTAGATAGAGGAGATAAAAAACTGCATGGAGATCAGCAAGGACCATGAGATGACCCCAAGTGAGGTAGGTACAGAGGTCATGAACTATAGGAGATTCTAGACAGGGAAAATCTGGATCTAGAACAATTTCTGGAGCAAGGAAAAAACAAAGGAGTAGACTAATTTCCAAAAGAAGACTATGATCGAGTCCAAAAAATCTATCTATGGAGAACACAATTGAAGGGAAATGGGGTCAAAAGAAACCATGAAAGCCAAGAGAAGAGTAGGATCAAAATGATGGAGAACCAATAGACACTATCTCCAAAAAATGCAGGAAGGAAATGAGAAAGGAAAAGATAGAATGAACTGCTAACCGAATGTGGGAAACCACTAATTAACTCAGCTAAGATGAAAGATCTTACCAGCTATTCTTTTACCAACCTTTCTTACTGAAGCTTACAACCTGGAATATTAGAGGTTTAGGTAATAGAAGGAAACAGAGAAATCTAAGTAATAGAATAAAAGAAGTAAAACCAGATATGGTATTTATTCAGGAGACAAAATGTCCAATGGAGAAAATAAGAGAAATTCACAATAAATGGTTAATAAAGTATGATCATTTGGAGGTTAAAGCTAATAACTCTGCAAGAGGGATTCTCACTTTGTGGGATCCATAGAAATTGGGAATCATTGATGTTGAAGCATCCATGAATTATCTTTCTTTGGTGTGTAGTCCTGTAGGTGACAAGGGGACTTACATGTTAACTAATGTATATGACCCTCAATAGTAGGCAAATAAACTCAAGCTTCTCACCTCCTTGGAAGGGCTTAGAGCTCGTTACCCCAACATACCCTGGATACTAGCAGGGGATTTCAATATGATAAGATCTCTTTCGGAAAAGAAAGGAGGCACGAGATAGCTTGGTAGGGACTCTGAAGCCTTCCAATATTTCCTCATGAAGATGGGACTGGTGGACACAGAGACTATAAATGGAACCTTCACTTGGAACAACAAAAGAGGAGGGGTTTCCCAAGCGGCATCAAAATTGGATAGGTTTATTATTTTTGAGGATCTCATATTCATAAGATCATCAATCACAACGTCCATTCTACCCTTTGGAGGCTCAAATCATTGGCTTGTATAGCTAGATGCATCCTTTATGGGCACTCTGAGAAATAGGCCATTCAGATTTGAAAATGCCTGTCTCTCTCACCCCAATTTCACTAGTAACATCACCACTTGGTGGAAGGATGATTTGAATATTCAGGGTACCAAGATGTACATGCTCCAGTAGAGACTAAAACATATCAAATCCAAACTGAAGGACTAGAACAAAAAATAATTTGGGGATATCATCAAGGCCAGAAAGAGTATGGAACAGAAACTCCAGGAAATCAATCAGACCAACATCACAAAGGGCTTCAATGAGGAAAGATAGAACCTAACTGATTCTCTGCAAAAATAATGGGAAGAGCATTGCCTACAAGAGGAAACATTTTGGAGACAAAAATCCAGAATTCAGTGGATCAAAGATGGAGAAAGGAACACCAAGTTCTTCCACAAATCCACTATGGCCCACAGGGCACACAACAAAATCACAAAGCTAAAGGATTCTCAAGGCATTGAGCTTGTCGCTCACAAGGACATGGAATCAACCCTAGTACAACACTTCTCTAACATTGCAAAGGAGACAATGGAAGACAGAACTAGGTTCATTGATAAGATGACTCAACACATTCCCAAGTTGATCACAAGGGAGGACAACAATAATCTCAACAAGCCAGTCTCGGAAGAGGAGGTTAGTGACGTGATTTAGGATATGCAGAATGGAAAAGCACCAGGCCCAAATGGTTTCACTGTTGATTTCTTCAAAGCCTACTGGGAAACAATCAAATAGGACATCCTTGAGGTGGTGGAAGACTCAAGACAACAAAAAAAGGTTCTGAAAGCTCTGATTGTGACCTTTATAGCTTT
Source organism: Pinus taeda (assembly GCA_000404065.3). Lineage (NCBI taxonomy): Eukaryota > Viridiplantae > Streptophyta > Pinopsida > Pinales > Pinaceae > Pinus > Pinus taeda. The sequence continues at coordinate 363,794 of APFE030188705.1, forward strand.
GATCCCCAAAAAGGAGAATGTTATTACTCCAGATGGATTTAGGCCCATCACCTTCTGTAATGTGGTGTACAAAATTATCTCCAAAGTGATGGCCAATAGACTCAAGCCACTACTACCTTTTCACATCTCAGAAGAGCAAACAGGCTATGTGGAAGGAAGACAGATTCTTAACAACATCATCCAAGCACACGAGGTGGTTCACTCTCTCAAAAGCAATAAGTAAGTAGGTATGATCATTCAATTGGACCTAGGAAAGGCCTATGACAAACTCAACTAGTCTTACATAAGAGCTATTCTAAAAGCTTATGGCTTTAACCAAAATTGGATAAGATGGTTCATGGCACTAGTCACCTCAACCAGTTTCTCCATTATGCTTAATGGAGCTCCCTCTAATACTTTTGTACCTTCTAGAGCGCTCAATTAAGGTGATCCACTTTCTCTCTTCCTCTTTTTCCTCATGATGGAAGGGTTGGGTAGGGCAATCAAAATGGAAAATGTTGAAGGTAGAATTTAGGGGATCAAGCTCACCCTGGATGGGGAGGCAAACACTCATTAACAATTCGTGGATGATACTACGCTGCAAGGTGTACCCACAGTTAAGGAGGCAAGGCCAATCAAACAGATCTTAAACGACTTCACTATGGTGGTAGGCACTAAGGTAAGCCAAAACAAGTCCAAAGTTTTCTTCTTTAACACTAATATTGATATACAAAGAAACATCACTAGGATTCTTGGTTTTCAATGGAAACAGTTGCCCTCCAAATATCTGGGCATACCTCTTACTGACAAAACTCTATGTAAGGAAATATGTTAACCGATTTTAAACAAAATTTAGGAAAATATTAGCAATTGGACTTACCGGGCTTTAAAATTCATAGGGCGGCTGGTGCTAACTCAGGTGGTTTTGTAGGCCATTCCCATCTTTATGTTTGCAGCTATCCCTGATCCACAAGGCATTAAGCAGCAAATAAGAAGCATTCAAAGAAACTTCCTATGGGGTGAAGGGGAAAAGAAAAATAAGTGGGCTCTAGTTTCCTCGGACAAGCTATGTAAGCCCAAAAGCCATGGTGGTTTGGGGATGGAGGATCTGAAAACTCGAAGTCAAGCTTCAGGTGCCAAACTCTGGTGGCATTGGATCAAGGAGCTGAAAGCACCCTGGGCCAAGATTTGGACACAAAATTATGCTAGTCATTGGCAAGAACAAGATCATATTAGAGTGATAGGACAAATTAGAGGCTCACACATCTGGAACCTTGCATGGGAGAACAAAATTATTGTTCAACAACATTATTTTTGGGAAATTAGAGCAGGGGACCAAGCTTGCTTCTGGGAGGAAAGTTGGAAATAGGAACCCATCATGATCAGGAATTAACTGGCAGCACTCAAGAGACACACAGACAGCAAAGGGCTTTCACTAGTAAAAGATTTCTGGGATCAGGGGAGGGATAAGGATAAATGGAGGAAATGGAAGAACCTAAGTTATACTTAGGAGAGCCCTTTGAAGGCCATGGTAGAGATTCTAGCCAAGGATTTAGAGCAAAGAAGAATTCTAGTCTCCTCCTTACCTGACCAATTAAGATGGGGAAAGAATAATGAAGGCAACTATAATCTCAAAGAGGCCATACAAACAATCACAAGATTGAACTCTGTAAATGCTGAGAAAGTTTGGCAGGAATTGTGGCAAACTCCTCAGTGGATGAAAGTCAAACTATTCATCTGGCTAGTTGATCAAAGGAAAATTCTCACATGGGATAACCTTCTCAAGAAAGGTTTCATTGGACCCTCTAAATTTCACCTTTGTGGCTCGCATGAGGAAATGATCGAACGCCTTTTAAATCTATGTTAATTTTCTGCTAAAATTTGGGATTGGGTAGCCTCTAGCTTTAGACAAACTGACAGGGATAGGCTCAGAATTTCAAATACTTTAACGAAATGGAGAAAGAACTTCTCAGATAATGAAATCATCAACAAGGCCTAGATGCTTGTACCAGGCTTTGTCATCTGGAATATTTGGTAATAACGGAACATGCGGATCTTCAAAGATAAACCCAGAGAAGCCTTTCTTGTCATCAATTAGATTTTGAAACAACTCAAGGAAATAGTTAGGAGCATTCTGAGAACAAACCCTTCAAACCCTCCTCTGCCTCATGAGGTTCACATTCTTACCAATCTAGATCTTCAATCCCTCAATCCTCAAGAAATAAAGAAGAATGTGAGAAATATTAACATTGGGGATTGCGGTTGGCAACCCCCTCCATAGGGATTCTTCAAAGTTAAAATTGATGGAGCTTCCAAGGGAAATCCTGGGGAAGCTGGCTTCAGGGGTGCCATAAGGGATTCTGAGGGGCTAACAAAATACATTTTCCATGGCCACCTAGAAAAGGGTACCACTAACATGGTTGAGCTTTTAGCACTAGATCAATGTGTGGAGATCCTAGTGGAAACAAATTTATGGAATGTTATAACTGAAGTAGATTTAGAATTGGTCATCAAAGAAGCCAAGAAGATTCAAAATTGAGCCTCGCCAGACAAAGTGTCAAAGCGATGGAAGTTGCTGCAGGTGTTTCACCATATCCAATCTCACTTATGAATCCTTAAAACAATAAGATTTGTCCATGTTAGGGGGAAGGCTAATAGGCTTGCAGATAGGTTGGCCAACAAAGGTGTGGCCAATGGAGACAGGGATTCGTGGTATCTATGGGATTTACTTTTGGCATGGAAGATGTGGGAGGACTGTCTCACCCTAGCAAATAAAGATTGGGGTTTGTGGATGGAGAGGGCTGACACTGGGGACAAGGGTGGTGAATACATCGCCTAACTCGACTTCGTGCTATGTTCAAACGGATGATGGATGCAGGCTTTGAGTCAATAATTGACACAAACTGGACTGCCATTGCTCTTTTGGCTTAGTGGGTCTCTGATGGAGACTCCTTTTGGATAGTTCGGATTGACCAGACGTAGTTTGGCCAGCGAGATTGCTCAAACGATCCTCTTTGGGCAATTTCGTGATCGCAAAATCACAAGTGGTTTTTCGCGTAGGCTCTAGATGGTATCCAGTTTAGAGGAAGGGGCATGCGATTCCACTCAGGCTGTGACATGTGGCATCAAGATGAGAGATAAAACCACTCTCATCACATGGTTAACCCTCATGCATCTCGGCTATGCGATATCGTTGAGGGGCATGGGATCGGGTCACCTCTCTCAACGGTCAAAAATTTTCGAGCAGGTTACTCAAAGGTTCCGAACCTGATCTCATTTGGTGTTGTCATGCAGAAAGAGTTAATCTTGCAGACAAAACCAACCTCCCTAGAAGCCTAAGACTTTCTAGTGACAAACAAGACAATT
>APFE030188705.1:368079-390030 GCA_000404065.3 Pinus taeda
ACATGATTTTTAATGACTTTCTCTCTTTCTTGAAGTTTGACATGGAGAGAAGAGGTATAAGGCTTGCCAAGGAGGATAATATGACTGTTGATGGAGCCATATTAACTTCAGATAGTCATGGTGACAAATTTTAGTGTAACAGGTGGTCCCCATTTTGAGTTGTTGGTGGGATGGTCAACTAGGTGCCACATCACCATGGGGGGTCCCTCTATGGGCCCGACACTCCACTTCACCACGATCATGGATCCCTTACCTTTGAATGGTCAGTGCTCAGAGTTCCATTCAGCGGTTGACGTGTGGAACTTTGAGAAGAGGGGAAACCACTCTCTTGCATTTTCTATGCTGACCTTTGGATCCGTTTCTTGTCCTCCTCGGCGGGGTTTGCTTGTGCTAGCTGATTGATGCCCTCTGTTCTGGGACTCTCATTCTATTGTTGTTATTCTTGTATGAGAGGTTGTAGTTATCGCTTCTGTGGCGTGGAGGCTTTTGTCCTTTTTGGGGCTTTCTATATATTTTGTAACTTAATTTGATTAATAGAAGGTTCGTCTCTTACTTATAAAAAAAAAAAATTATCCATGTAATTTTCTAAAGTTGGGTTTTGAATTTATTAAAAGTTAATGAATAAAATGGTTATTTATGTTAATAACTATTTATGGTTAAATAAATAAAATTTATTTGTTTAAAGTTATAATTTGGGTTTAATTAAAAATATTATAAAAATAAGCCCTTAATTTCAAAAACCATATTTTACATAATAATAATTATTATTATTTTTGGATTTCATTTTTTATTATTATTTCTTAATCTTCAATATAATAAACTATGGGATTGGATAAAAAAACAAGGGCTTTATAAAGAAATGCTAAGCTTGAACCAGTGGCCAATCTTTGAATATACAACAGAAATTGGTTTAGGAGATGAGGGCAAGATCAATGAATAAGCCAAACTTGTGTGAAGTCAAACTTTTGGTGGAGCCATTTTATGCTACAACAAGGCCCACATGGCTAGATCATTTTTCATGAGAAATGGTGGTTGACATGACGTCCTTTGGAAATATGGTGGTCAATCATGATAGGTAAATTTTCATGATCCATAAATTTTGTGTCATAACTCCAGTTGACACGATTCTTATGTCATTGGAAAGGTATTTGAGTGTCGTATAACACCAAGGCATGTTAGATTTCAATGACAAATTTTTATATTTAAAAAATATCATTTGAGGACTCAAAATAGCCTTCAAAGGTTTTTAACCCCAAATCAAACCCCTTTTCCACATAGTGGCCCAATTATAATGTAGCATGATAGTGAACTAGTGGTTGAAATTGACCAATTCAACCTTTATAATGAGTTACAATTTGACCCTTCTAGATTCTTCTTCATAAAACCTATTGTTCCTCGAGATGTTATTGGTTAATTAAAAACAATGGCAAGGCATCTTCAAACTGAATTTCGACCACAAGCTAGCTCTTGGATTAGAAGGGGCTCCCACAACTATTGTTACTCATTGATTACTTACTCTTACTAAGTAGTATCCCACAATGTTAATCTGAGTGGTCGGATTTAAAATGGAAAGGGAAAAAAATGGTTAAGGATAATGATGGAAGGAGTCTGTAATTTAAAATCTATAAATATCTCAATCCATAGGCCTCTCTATGGCCACAATCTCTTATCTAACAAAGGAAAGTAGTATATAATGGAAGCCGGAAGAAAACATAAGAACATAATATCTCATATTTAACAGAGAGTAAGGAAGTCATTTCTATTTTGAGATGAAGAAGAATGGTTTGTTGGGCATCAAATAATGAATCCAATAAATCAGAAGTGTTCCTTATATTGGAAACGAGTTGACTACAATCTATGATTCAGATAATACACACTCCAAAGTAATTTTCAAGTATATGTTGAAGATACACATATATTAGTGGAAGTAATAACAAGTTACTGCCTTCAAATTGTGTAAACTCATGACAAATTAGAATGATAAAGCGTAATAATGAATGACATTAAAAATATTAACACAGGAAAAATGAGGAAGAAAGGATATACATAAGCAAGAGTTGAATCTAATGGATGATTCTATCAATAAATAAAAATTATAGAGAAAGTTTCTCGGGGTTTATTTACAAAACAAAATAATCTCTCTCTCTCTCTCTCTCAAACTCATTCCTTTTTCTCCCCTTTTAATGTTTCTCTCTCTCTCTCTCTCTCTCTCTCTCTCTCTCTCTTGCGCTCTCTCTCTCTCTCTCTCTGTTACATATATACTCTCTCATATATACTCTCTCTCTCTCTCTCTCTCTCTCTCTCTCTCTCTCTCTCTCTCTCTGTTACATATATACTCTCTCATATATACTCTCTCTCTCTCTCTCTGTTACATATATACTCTTTAGATGCTAAATAACTATCTTCATAGTAGCCCTAAATATAAAAATTGTGTTGCTACCTACTTTGCCACTTGTCCTTTTCAACTATGATCATGGATCCCGTGATATTTATTTTCTCAAGATGTGGATCCAAAATCTCAAAATCATTATTTCTTGTACAAATTTCAATAATGATTTAGCAATTTTTATTTTTATTTGTTTTATTTATGTTTATTTTTATTTCTCAAAATATTTTATTTTCCCAAAATCTTGTACTTTCCATTTTCTAAAATGCATGATTACTATTTTATTTTCTCTCTCTTCTTTCTCCTGTACACATGTAAATTATATTTGTTCTTTTGACCATATAACCCTTTTATTTATGAATTAAATATTGTATAGTTTTGACATTCATTTGAAATAAAAATTGATGTCCTGTTTTTTCTATCCCTCATTCATGTTGGGGGGTGGGGTGGGGGGTTGGTGGGGCAAGTGGTGGCTGGTGGCTAGGGGGCCCGTGGTGAAAACCATGTGGGTACCACTTGATGTAAATGGAAAACATTGGTTGGGTGCTTCCCCCATTTTTTACATTTCAAAACTACTAGTCAACTCCCATCCACCACAAATTATTGATGTGATAAAATTCGTTTGCACGAAGATTAAGAAAAAATAAATTAATTTTAAGTGATTATGTCATGCATGGAATAATAATTAGCTTAGTGAATAATAAAGTTATAACTCCTAGTGAAAAATGGTGGCACGAATTTCAAATAAATTCATATTTTTTATTTTAATATCCATATAATTTTCCAAAGTTGATTTTTTACTTTTTGTAAAGTTAATTGGTAAAATTATTTATTTATTTATTATTCTATTAGTATATATTTTGAAATAATTAATATTCACTTATTTATTAACATAACTTGGGTTTTAATAAAAAATATTATAAATGAGCTTCTTGTTTTTGAAAAAAAACCCAATTTTCATATAATAATACTTATATTTGGATTTTATATTTTATTATTATTTTTAATATTGGTTAATGTTACAGGTAATATTGTCGCATCCAAACAAATGACCCGAAACTTAAATCTATGATCACCCATTCACACTTTACAATCATCCTCTACAAAGCCAAAATCATTCTCTTTCAAGAAGTTACAAGAATATTGGATTACATTGGCTAAAACCCCTAATTTTGTGGATCATCACACTTGTCCTTAAGATAGACTGCACTGAAGTAGGTTTCACACATGGAAACTACGCTAGCTAGCATAGGTTTCTTTCCCAAAAAGTGCGATGAACACAAGGAAATGAGGGAAAATAAAAATTAATTTCAAAGTGTCGATCAGTAGATGCTTCAGAATTGATTTTAACTATTTACTGTTGGACCATATCTTGAACTCCTAAATTTTAGGTCTTATCTATTATGTACTAGAACATACCTCCATCTAATGTGGATTAAACCCTAGAATTGTAAATCCAAAACAACCTCATTTACCCTATAAATGAAGCCTCTACCATAGAGTATGGATCAACTTTTTGAGACTCTAAATTATGTACTTATGCTTCCCATTTGTGTCTAGAGGCCGATAATACATCCATGTGTTTGAGGTGTGATTGAAGGCTTACCATTGTGGTAAAGGAAGGACAATTTATCTGGGAGAGATTCACAAGGTCAAGACCTACAGAGGTTGTAATATTTTCATAATTTTATTAATTAAAAATTGTTGTGTTTCTCATATACATATGTCTTACTTATGCATATGTAGGACATGGATCCTTGGCTTCCTGTTTAGAGTTGTTTGTGTATGCTATTTGGTATGTTTTGATTCTCTTGCTTGTTTTTCATGATTTGCAAGTTCCACTTATAGAAATTGAAGTTGGAGCTGGAGCTAACAAGTAAGGAAAAGGAGGAGGCTTCCATTGGATTCCAATTAGGTTCTCTTCCAATATTTCAAACATCTCTGAGGAAATCATTGCATTTTTGTCTTGGTTGTTTCTAGACTAAGCCACTAAGTATAGGGAGATTTATTCTATTTATAGAAGGAATTTATCAACCTAACAATTATAATCGTTGATGGGATTGGATTAAAAAATAAGGACATGTTAAAAAAAGGCTAAGATTGAACCAAGAGAAAATCCTTGAATATAAAGGAGAAATTAGTTTATGAGGTGAGGGAAGGATCAATGAATGACCCAAACTTGTGTTAAGTCAAAACTTTAGGTGGGGTCATTTTATGCTACAACAAAGTACACATGGATAGCTCCTTTTCTATTAGTACTGGTGGTTGACATGGCATCCTCTAAAAAAATTGTGTTGAATCATGATAGGCCAACTTTCGGAGCCAAAACCTTTGCATCGAAACTCCAATTAACATGATTCTCATGCCATTGGAGAGATATTTGAGTGTAGAATAATGAAAATGGGCGTGACACTTAAAAGACAAAGTTTTATTGCTAAAAAGTGCCATCTAAGGCCTCAATAGCCTTGGAAGGATTTTTACCCCAAATCAAACCACTTTTCCTCCTAGTGGCCCAATTATAACATAGCACGATAACTAAGAAGTTGTTGAATTTGACTCTTTCAAACCTCATTATGAGTTACAACTTGAACCTTCTATATTCTTCTCCATAAGTCATGTTATTCCTTGAGATGTTCTTGGCTACTTAAGAATTGTGCCAAGGCATATACAAACCAAATTTTGACCATAAGCTATCGCTTGGATTAGAAGGGGCTACCTTAGCTATCGATATTATTTGACTACTTACTGTCACTAGGAAACAAATCACAATGTTAATCTCAGTGGTTGGATATAAAGTGGAAAGGGAAATAAAAAAAAGTTAAGGATAAATATGGAAGGACATTATAATTTAAAGTCTACAAATCTCTCAAGCCATAGGCCTTTATGTTGGCCACAAAGTCTTATCTAATAGTATGTAATAGTTAATAATCAAAGGCAGAAGAAAGGAGAACATGAGATCTCATATTTAACAATGAGTAAGGAAGTCATTGTTAATCACAGATGAGGAAGCATGGTTTTTTTGGGCATAATAATGAATCCATTAAATGAGAAGTGTTTATTATACTAGAAATTAGTTGAGTACAGTTAGTGAATTCAACTTATACACACTTCAAAAGTAATTTTTAGGTATATGATGAAGATACACATATAGAAATAGAAGTAGTACAGAGTTACTTCCTTCAAACTCTGTAAAGTCATTGCAAATTACAATGATAAATAAAAATAATGGATGATGTTAAAAAACATATTAACACATGAAAAATGTAGAAGAACATTTCTATATAAGAAATAAGTGAATCCAGTGCATGATTCCCTCAATTAAAAAAAATTATAGACAAATTTTCTTGGGGTTTATTTACAAAGCATATTCCTCTCTCTTTCTCAAACTTATTCCTTTTCTCCCCTTCTAAAGTCTTCAGTTGTTACATATGTACTCTTTAGATGTTGAATGGTTATCTTCATCTCTCGAACTTGTCTAACTATTTTATTAAAAGTAGTCTTAATGATACACGTTTTTTGTTACCTGCTTTGCCACTTCTCCTTTCCATCTATAATCATTGATTCCATGATTTTTATTTTCTCAAGATGTGGATTTCAAATCTCAAAACCATTATGGGTGGAGTCTTTCATTAATAATTTAGTAATTCTATTTTTTTTTCTTTTTTTCTTTTTTTTATTTCTCAAAATATTTTATTTACCCAAAAGCATGCATGTTCCATTTTCTAAAATGCATGATGAATATTTTATTTTCTTTCTTTCTTTTAACCATGTAAATTATATTTTTTCTTTTTTATCATAAAACTCTTTTATTTATACATTGAACATTGCAAACTTCTCAAAATTCCATATTTGAAATAAAAATTGATGTCTTTATCTGTCATTCATGTAGGGGTCCATGGGGAAAATTGGGTGGTATACCACTTGATGTACATAGCAACCATTGGTTGGGTGCAACCCCCTCTTTGCCCATTTTAAAACTACCAATCAACTACCTGTCCCCGCAAATTGCGGATGTGATAAATTTGATTTGCACAAAGATTAAGAAACAATAATTAATTTTAATTAAGTATGTCATGTATGGAATAATAATTGGGTTAATGGAGATGGAAATTCCCTCATTGCAAATAATGGAAGGCGAAAATTTCAAATAAATTCATGTTTTAATATCCATGTAATTTTATAAAGTTTGGGTTTGAATTTAAGAAAAGTTAATGAATAAAATGGTTATTTATTTATTATTATGTTAATAACTCTTTATTGTTGAATAATAAAAATTATTTATTTAAAGTTATTAATTTGGGTTTAATAAACTTATTATAAAAATAAGCCTTTAATTTCAACAACCATATTTTACATAATAATAATTATTATTATTTTTGGATTTCATTTTTTTATTATTTTTTAATATTCAATATAATTAACAATGGGACTGGATAATAAAACAAGGGATTTGTAAATAAACACTAAGCTTGAACCAATGGCCAATATTTGAATAGACAATAGAAATCGGTTTAGGAGATGAGGGCAAGATCAATGAATAATCCAAACTTGTGTGAAGTCAAAATTTTGGTGGAGCCATTTTATGCTACAACAAGGCCCACATGGCTAGCTCCTTTTCCATGAGTAACGGTGGCTAACATGGCATCCTTTGGAAATATGGTGGTCAATCATGATAGGTAATTTTTCAAGATCCATAACTTCTATGTCATAAGTCCAATTGATGTGATTCTTGTGCAATTGGAAAGGTATTTGAGTGTCGAATAACACAAAGGCATGTTACATTTAAATGAGAATTTTTTAGAAATGAAAAATATCATTAAGGACACAAAATAGTCTTCCAAAGTTTTTGACCCCAAATGGAACCCCTTTTCCACATAGTGACCTAATTATAATGTAGCACGATAGTGAACTATTGGTTAAAATTGACCCATTCAACCTTTAATATGAGTTACAATTTGACCCTTCTAGATTCTTCTTCACAAGGCCTATTGTTCGTCGAGATATTCTTGGTTACTTAGAAATAATGGCAAGGCATCTTCAAACCAGATTTTGAGCAGATGCTAGCCCTTGGATTAGAATGGGATCCCTCAGCTATTATTACTGATTGATTACTTACTCTTACTAAGTAATTGCTCACAATATTTATCTCAGTGGTCAGATTTAAAGTGGAAAGGGAAAAAAATGGTTAAGGATAATGATGGAACCAGACTGTAATTTAAAATCTATAAATACCTCAAGCCATAGGCCTCTCCATTGGCCACAAATTATTATCTAATAGAGAAAAATAGTTGATAATTCGGAAGAAAATATAAGAGCATAAGATCTCATATTTAATAGAGACTAGGGCAATCATTGTTAATACGAGATGAAGAAGGATGGTTTCTTGGGCATCAAATAATGAATCTATCAAATGAGAAGTGTTGTTTATATTGGACATGAGTTGACTATACTCTGTGAATCAGATAATACACACTCCAAAAGTAATTTGCAAGTATATGTTGAAGATACACATATAGTAGTGGAAGTAGTACCAAGTTACTGCCTTCAAATTGTGTTAACTCACTGCAAATTAGAATGATAAAGCATAATAATGAATGACATTAAAAATCTTAACACAAGAAAAATGAGGAAGAAACGATATACATAAGAAATATATGAATCTAATGGATGATTCCCTCAATAAAAAATGTTATAGAGTAACTTTCCTGGGGTTTATTTACAAAAAAAAACTCCTCTCTCTCTCTCTCTCTCTCGCATCCAAACTCATTCCTTTTTCTCTCCTTTTCAAGTCTTTAGTTGTTACATATATACTCTTTACATTCTGAATAGTTATATTAATATGTTGAACCACTCTAATTGTTTTATTAAAAGTATCCCTAAAGATAAAAATTATGTTGCTACCTACTTTTCCACTTGTCCTTTCCAACTATGATCATCGATCCCGTGATTTTTATTTGCTCAAGATGTGGATCCAAAATATCAAAATCATTATTTCTTGTATGTGTGGAAAATTTCAATAATAATTTAGCAATTTCCATTTTTATTTGTTTTATTTATGTTTATTTTTATTTCTCAAAATATTTTATTTTCCCAAAATCTTGTACTTTCCATTTTCTATAATGCATGATTACTATTTTATTTTCTCTCTTTTCTTTTTCCTTTACACATGTAAATTATGTTTGTTCTTTTTACCATATAACCCTTTTATTGATAAATTAAATATTGTATACTTTTGACATTCATTTGAAATAAAAATTGATGTCTTTATCCCTCATTCATGTGGGAAGTGGTGGTTGGGGTGGGTGGGGGACTCTGTAGTGAAAACCGTGTGGTATGCCACTCGGTGTACATGGAAACCATTGGTTGGTTGTGCCCCCCTCTTTGCATATTTTAAAATTGCTAATCATCCCCCCTGTCGTCGCATACTCTTGATTTGATAAATTTGGTTTTCACGAAGATTAAGAAATAATAAATTAATTTTAAGTGATTATGTTGAGCATGGAATAATAATGGGTGAATGGAGAGGATAATTATAACAACCTATGAGAAATGGAGGGTATGAATTTCAAATAAATTCATATTTTAATATCCATGTAATTTTCTAAAGTTGTGTTTTGGCTTTTTGATAATTTCATGATTAAAATGGTTTTTTATTTACTATTTTATTAATACTTTTTTTTAAATAAATAATATTCAGTTATTTAATGGCATAATTTGGGTTTAATAAAATTATTATAAAAATAAGCCCTTGATTTTAAAAACATTTTTTTAGATGATAATAATTATTAATTTTGGATTTTGTCTTTTATTATTATCTTTTAATCTGGCTATAATTAATGATGGGATTGGATGATAAAATAAGGACTTGGTAAAGAAAGGCTATGCTTGAACCAAAAGACATTTTTTGAATATACAAGAGAAATTGGTTTAATAGAAGAGGGAAAGATCAATGAATAGGCCAAACTTGTGTGAAGCCAAAAAAATTGGTGGGGTCATTTTATGTTACAATGAGGACCACATGGCTAGCTCTTTTTCCATGAGTAATAGTGGTTGGCATGATATCCTCCCAAAATATGAAGGTCAATAATGATAGTTCTATTTTCAGGAACCCTAACTTTTATGTTGGAATTCCAATTAACATGATTCCTACATCGTTGGAAACATATTTGAGTGTAGAATAATCCAAGGGGTGTTGCACTTAAGTGACAAAGTTTTACAATAGAAAAATGTCATTTAGGGCCTCAGAATAGTCTTTGAAGGTTTTTGAACCCAAATACCCAGATTGGATCCCGCTACTAAAACTACTCTTGTAACTTGATTTTTTCTGATTTTTCCCACCCTAAAAGCATCGAGATAGATGAAAAACAATATAATGATCCAATCTAAATCATACCTCTCCATTTTGGGAGGCTATTTACTAAATGAAGTGATGTGAGTTTTCGTCTACCTTCTCTGTGGAGTACCATTTAGCTTTCCCTTGTAGTTGTCCTTTCAACCTAATATGCCAAAGGACATGCTACTCGTGTCTTTTAGTTCTAGAGCTCTTATGTAAAACTATATCTTATATCAACTGTACATGAGAATTTGGTGTTAAATCCTCTATAGAAGGTAGGACCTACTCATCTTCTAGATCCAACATGGAAGGCTCATATAGTTTCATATTTTTCACATTCACCACTGAGTAAATGCACATGTATGGGGGAATATTGAGTCTATCAGAATTATCTACGATTTTTCTAGAATTTCAAAAGAACAATATTGTAGAACCTTGATTTTCTTACTAGGAATCTATATCCCTTCCTCGTTCAATTGTAACCATACTCCATCTCCCATCCTAAATAAATTCCCTAGTCTATGTTGATCTTTCCTGACCTTGTACTTTTGCTATGACTTCTTCATTTCCTTATGTACTTGTAGATGGATTTTCTTGATCTTCTCAATAAATTTCTTTCCTCTTAAAGTGTCCATTATTATATCCTCTCTCGATCACTCCTCTTTATTTTCAATATGAAATATCCAAAGGAGAAGGTGGAAAATATCCAAAACAAATTTCAAATGGGCACTTATGAGTAGAATTCTAGTCAGCTCTATTGTAAGAATGTTATATATATACCAAATTTTCATCCCAAATCCTTGGAAGCTCTTGATCAGAATTTATGAAGAGAAAAAAAATGATACGTACATACATATATATATAACCAAAACATAGAGATATAATGGAACTTGAATTCTATTAACAAATGGGAAATGTTGAAACTGTATGAATGCATAGTGAAAACAAAATTGCTCAAACAGTGGTAGCTTATCTCTGAGAAGAGATGTAATGACTACACATATTCACCAAACTATCTTATAATGAGTAACCAAGACATTTTTATCATAAAGAAGCAATGCGAAAACCATAAACATCCAAAAACCTAACCCTAGGAGATGAAACACCAAAGGGCTTGAGAGCCTTGATAGGGTAAGTTGGAATGCCAAATTCCTAGGGTCATGTGACTTTGGCAGACGATATTTATCTTTAGTAGTTAATATCCCATTGGAAAGGTCTAATTGAAAAGTAAATTTCTAATTGAGCTTAGTGCTTGTTTATCTAAAAAATGTCATTTAGGGCCTCAAAATGGCTCTCGAAGTTCATGACCAAAAACAACTAGAGAAAAACTATCAAAATGGAAAAATATCATGTGAGCTAGTGGAATAGGTGGGTGGCCACCAATATCCATAATGATCATTACTCCCCCCTTAGGACATAATGGTCTCCATTACGTTGAGTGCCTCCATTAGATGGGAAAACTTCTACTGAACTTGGTTCCTGATGAGCCACTTGAGTTAGTGTAGGAGTTTCCCTTCCTTGACAATGTGATACAACTATATTCTTTGTTGGTGAGTGCTCTTAATATGCATGTTAATGTTCTAATCAATTGTTTCCTATTTAATGCAATATGGGTTGATATATATTAGTGTCAACTAGTCTGTGATTTTTGATGTGTCCAACAATGGTGGAAAATCTAGTTTAAGGATGTCCACACTGAACACTAGGTGTAGGCCAAGGAAGGGCAGGATACTTAATTTAAAAGAATAGTAACCCATAACCTTAGTGATTATGTAAGGTCCATAGAAAAGTGGTCAAAGCTTCCAATGAGCCAATATAAGGAATTTCTTTTGCAAATGCAACCAAACCTTGTCTCCCACTAGAAACTTGTGTGGCACTTACTCCTGATCATGTCATTGTTTGTACTTAGTATTGGATTTCTGCAAGATATCATGGGTATGCCAGTCGATGTAATTTTTTTTTAAATAATCTTGGTGGCCTTTTCCACTCCATATTGAACATATGCAATTTTTTCCTGTGTAGTTGGAAAGGGTAGTGCAACATCAATGGGACCAAATGATTGAAATCCCAAGACAACCTTAAAGGGTTTGTGTCCATTTGAGGTATGGAGAGATTTGTTGTAGTTGTGCTAAACATAGGAAATACTCTAATCCCATGTTCATAAGTGCTTTTATTTGTACATCTGCAAAATGTGCATAATCATTCTATTGATGGCCTCTTTCTGACCGTCAGTCCAGGGGTGAAAGGCAATTGATTTAGTGAGATTGGTGTCCAACAATGTTCAGAGGTTCAACCAAAATTCACCTACCAATCTATTATCCCAATATGATATGATGGTTTACAAAATCCAAAAATGTACCCACACCTATTCGAAGAATATCTTGTCAGTGGCTTCTGATATGATACTCTTCTTAAAAGTAGTAAGAATGGGCATTTTACAAAATATATCAACGAACACAAACACATAAGCATTCCCATGCTTGGTAGAAGGAAGGTTAGTCATATAGTCCATTGAGATGGATTACCATGTCCATTCAAGAGTAGTTAGAAGGGTGTATAGGCCTTGCTTCTTAGTGGCTAATTTAGCTATGGCGTAGGTAGTGTAGGACCTAATATACTTCCCAACAACCTGTTGAAGTTTCGGCCATAAAATTATTTTTGTAGTACTTCCACCATATTCTCCACACTAAAATTCCCTCTCACCTACCTGTATTGTGCCTCTTAGATCAACTTGGCATTCCCGTTTAAAGGAACATAAATGTGTCCCATGTAGCACTATAGTGCACCTTGGAGGTGGAAGTCTAGAACTTGCTTTCCTGCCATCAACATTTAGTATGTGGCAAGAATTTTCAAGTCATTGTTGCATAAGTGTGGCCATCGAAAGGTCCCATGCATACAAGAGTTAAGAATTTGTGTTTTCCACAATTGGGCACTGACTAACGAAGTCTGCCACATGATTGGTACTACCCCTCTTAAATTTGATGCTAAAATGGAATTGTTGCATGTATGTGGACCATTTATGATGGTGGTATTGTATAAATTCTCCTACTTTTGTATAATTATAGAGGCCTATGATAAGTCTAGATGATCATCTCCTTCCCTAGAATATAATGCTTCCATTGCAAACATGTATGCACGATGGAAAACATCACCTTATTGTAGGTAGGGTATCTATAGATAGTTTTAAAGGTTGTTTCACTATGATAGGCCAATCTACATTTATGTTGAACAAGGACTACACCAATGGTTAAGGGAACTTTGAGGTCTTACATGGGCCTCCTAAGATAAATTTACAACCAAAATAAACTTTATAAGAACTAATATAATTCAAGATGATGATGTCAACCATGGGGGATGATTCACCATTTTTGGAGTAAAAAAAGTAAAAAAATTAAAATAACAATAATAATAATAAAACTACTTTTTCAACTCGTATTTTCAACTTCTCTCCATAATTGTTTACCCAAATTTAGATCGGGAGCACTCATTGGATGCAAAATTTAATTCCTTATTCAAGGAGTACCCATGTTGCATACTTCCGATGGACCCTACTGCATAAAAAAATGAGAATTACATGAGAAGGCATGATTGCAATCACGTTTTTCATGTATTTCTTATTTTTCATGTAGAAGGATCCATGGAAACTATTCAACGTGGGTACTCCTTGGATGAGGAATCAAATTATACATCCAATGAGTGTTGCAACTCGAAATTTGAGTAAACCCATAGGGAGATAAGTTGAAATAAGAGTTGAAAAAATAGTTTTTTATTTTTTCCCTCTAAAATTTGATGATGTAATCTAATCTTATTTGATTATTTCCACTAATATTTTATAATTTCCTTAGGAGGCCCATTTTAGACCTCAAAATTCCCCTAATGAAGTTAGTCATAAGCATCTATCTCAATCTCAAATATCTATTACAGGTTTGATAAGGAAAGGATTAGTGAAAAGAACAAGAATAACATATAGTAAAGACTTGAATGCTTCAAAAAGATAGAATAAACCTAGAATAGTTGAGATTTAATTGTACAACATAGAGTTGTAAGGTGTTGAAATCAATTATTATTGAATATATAAATAATATTGAAGGTGACTGAAGAGGAGTTTATTGGATAAAAATAAAATAAAATACAAAACAGAGATTTGAAATGGGATTGGAGTCCTACAGGTGGGTTCCTGCAATGATTGTGATAGTAGGTTAGTGCCTACATCCATTAATAAAGACAAATTTGTTTTGTGGTTTTCTCCTAGATGCATTTTCACATAAAACTCTAAGTATTGTGGTATTTGAATGTTTAATATTGTTCATTAAAGTTCTGTGATTGGCTTAATAATCAATTAATCAAGAGTGAGTGTGTTAAATAAAGAAAAAAACAAGGAATACTCATTAACCATCCCCACTCCACCTTTAATAATGTGAGATGAGTGGAGTTGTTATAAAAATAACAAATAAAAACCTTTCTTAAAAGTGTGCACAAGATGGATAACATATATCAAGAATATGAAAACACTTTACATTATGAGTTACTACTTAAATTAGTGAAGAGTTAAACATCTATTCACATGATACAAAATCCTTATTAGTTTATAATAGAGGGAAATAACTTATGATATGCAATTAGAGTGAAGTAATTGTCAACTAATAAATAAAAATATAAAAGGAGAAAGCATAAATACTCCATCACTAATAAAATGTCAATAATCAAAGAAACTTATTAAAAACAATATAATAATTGAAAGAAATATTTTTTAAGAATTAAATCATGAATATTACAACAAAAATAACTAAAACAAATAGAAATAATATTTACAAGTAAAATCATTAAATAGTTTAGGAAAAGTATTCCTTCAAGACTTAGCCATTCACAAGGAGGCTTTCAATCTCCCTCTCATATGATTGCAATATTTAAGTTGAAGAGCCAAGGTTTTTAGAAACCTAAAATAAGAAAAGCCAAAGGTGTCGAAATTTTGAATGGTTTCCTTTCTCCTCTTGGACTTTATCCCATTTGAAACCAATATAACCAACTAAAACTTATATTTTCTACTACATGAAGGTTTATCAAACTATTATTTGATTATTAATTTATGTTCATGAAACTTATGTTCCATTTTCTCTCTTTCTTCTTCAAGCTTTACTAATATGTGAATTCTTATTTGCATGTAGGGGATGATTCTTTTCTAATTGACTATGCTAATTGCAAAGATAGATGAAAGACATTGGGAGGTCAAGTGTTTCCTTATCATCAAAAAGTAATGGGAATTTATTAATTCCTTCAATGTGATTCTATAAAAAAGGAATGGGAATTTCCTAACATCTTATTTAGTGTGATTCTATCTTAAAATAAAGCATTACGTAGTTGATTGTGCCAATTTCTTTGGTGTTCATGAATTACTCTTTTAAGAATGTGAATTAAAATTATTTTTGTGGATTTTTCTAAACCATTTCCCTAAGGATAACAGTTAGTAGAATATTTAATTTTGAGTCCTTTATCTAAAATAATTTAGCTAACTTCAAGGACACAAAATAAGTTTCATTATCAAGAATCAAGGATGTAGGGATATCAAAGCTAGAAATTATGAAATGCTAAGGGAAAAAATAATGTATTCAACACTGACCTTTTTTAGAGGAATGGCCTCAATCCACATTGTAAAATAATCTATGGTAATCAAGATGTACTTATGCATCTTGGAAGAGTTGGGATTAATTTCCCCAATTATATGCAAACCCCATTTTTCAAAAAAATGTTCCACTTCAACTGGTGACAATGGTAGACCATGCTTCCTTTCATTTCCAACATATGTCTAGAGAATAGTACTCTTTTTGTCATAAGAATAAGCATCATTGAATAAAGTGGACTAAAAATATCTTTCTCTTAAAGATATTTTGCGTGATTGTTTCCACACCAAAATGACCTCTATCTAGTTCATCATGTAACTCATATAAGACTAAGGCTTTCTCCATTAGATTCTTTCAAATGCATTAGTAACACATTATCATAATTTATTTTAAACAATACTCCATTAATGAGTTTATATTTAGAATATTTTAGCCTTAAAGCTCTTCCCTTCTTAAGTTTTAAGTATTGAGGAGAAATTCCATCACTACTAAAAATTGAGCCCTTTTTTATGGTCATTACCATTCTTTTGATGAAGTTCCAACACTATAACAATAAAAGGAGGGCTAACTGAAAGTCATTTTAGGTACAATTGTACTATTGAAATTTTAAAATAGTCAAAATTTTGATGATACCTATGGACACAAGTTGTCAAAGACAAAAGGTGTGTCTTGACACAAGCGCTCATTAGAGTTCTGACATTAATAATCATCATTGCATATTATTGCAATATCGATGGAATGATTGTTTCCTAATATCATAAGACTGATGAAATATGGTGTAAATTAACCAACAATGGTGGATATACTTCGATGAATGTTCCATGCCTTCCACACTTTACATTCAATAGTTGGATGTCTTCGGTCATCGTAAGATTGATGAAAGTAGGCATCGATCAAATGATGACATTGGATATCCTTCGATGAAGTTTCTAAGCCTACCATGCTTTCCATTCGACCATTGGAGGGTTGCATGTCATCATAAATCCATCAAGCACTATCATTAGAATACAAATGAAACTTTTGAATACTTGTGGTCAAAATTTGATTTGAATATGCCCTGGTATAGTTCCTGAGTAGGAAAGAACATCTCAAGGAAAAACAGCCCTTATGAGGAAGGCTCTAGAAGGGTCAAGTTGTAACTCATATTAAGGGTTGAATGGATAAACTTTAAATACTGATTAGCTATTGCATTATGTTATAATTGGGCCACTAGGAGTAAAAGGGGTTTGATTAAACTCGATGCCTTTTCTTTCATAAGAGAGAAAAGTAGCTTAAAATGGATAGAGATAGGGTAGAATAGAGAGGATTGGTGTCCTGTAGCAACCCACAGGTAACAAGTCTCACAACTTTTTACTTGCATCATTTCCACTATTTCAAACAACGAGAAGAGAAACCTCCCCTTCCAACTATGTTTTCTCCAAAATGGGTTTCCTAGGTCATATATGTGTTAGGGTAGTTAAGGTAAACTTGGCTCTGTTAGTTATTAACTATTTTTCAATATCTAGGATTGTGAGAACCCATGGTTTTCCAATGGTATTCATGTGGAATATAGCCTATGTAAAGGTAGAAATACTCAAGGTAAATTTGTACTCATGGCTAACAGGATCCTAACAATGATGTCTTCAGACACCAATGCTTCTCTTGATTTCATGATCCTCACAATTGGTACTAGAGCCTAGTGAATATCAGAGCGAGAGTTGAGCATTGATATTCTAGTATAATATGTATGTAGAAGGGTGATCTTAAGTCCAAGTTGAAGGCTAAATAAATATGTAAAAAGGGGAAAACCAAGATCCATAGAGCAAAAAATAGTGGCCTGGAAGGTTGGGCCAAGGAGAGCATTGAGATGGAAATGGGTTTTGCAGTTGAAACTCAGGTAAATATAATGAGTTGAAAAATGTGGAGAATGTGTTGGTGGATGAGCCCATGATGAAAGTGATCAATATCTATGTAAGGAAGAAAGTATCAAGAAAGGCCAGGTCAAGGTATGGATCAATAAAGCTAGAAATGTAGTGAGAGAGTGGTCATATGGACAATAAAATAGAGATAGAGTTAATGGTTTGAAGTTTAGTGAAGGTGCCAACACGTGATTTGTTGTTGCTTCCAGAGACAACCTCAGATTGCTTACAAGACCAATGCCTAGAACATCTAGATTTTTTGTGTTTCATATGATTCTCAGGAAACTGGAGACATCACATATATTTTGTACATATATATTCACATATATAATAAACAACATGGGTTGGTTCATTCATTTAAAGGCATAAGCCATGTATTCTAATACTTCTTCACATATACAACTCACAAAAATATATGCATAAACTATTGGAGGTCGAGTAGTTCAAGGACATATAGTTTAATAAGATTTGGCAGAGTAATGAAATAAGATAAGGAGATGGAATAACTCATCACATAGAGCTTGAAGCGTCGATAATTTTACACTCATCATGTAGAGATTGAAGCATCAAGAATTCCACACTTACCTGAGTTAAAGGTAGACATAATGGATGAAACAAGATTGGGTGTGATGATTCATGGAGCGCAATTTTAAAGATATAATCTCAAAGATCCATACAGGAACATGCATTAACGAGTCAATACAAATGAATGTGAAGAACATATGAGACATTTCTAGTAGTTATGATTACATGAAATCATAGAGGAAACATGAACATAATGGAATTTAAATAGAGTGGTAACATATTATAGTACTCGGAGGAATCACCAACATTTCCTTAATATTCTGAAAGATGCATATCATAAATTCACACCATTTCAAAAATTGCATGTAGTTATTTCTTTAGGATTTTGAACCTTTGTGAAGCATTGCTACCCACTATTTATCTAGAGAGGGGAGCATTGAATAGTAAATACAACCAAAATATCTCAGTGAAGCCTTGGATGTCAGATCAAATAGCTCTCTCGGCTTGGCATGGCTCTGTCGCCCAAAAATGAATACAAAATATTAATAGCTTCATTAGATTGCAACACATTACATGATAACAAAACAAGTTAAAAATTATATGAAAACACCAGAAAAATATCTCCTTGCCCATCCCTAGGATCACATTTGATTGGGTAATTTATTTTTCATGATCTCCCTTCTCCGGTACTCAGTTGGTTCCAGTCGCTTCTTCCTTTACTACTTGAATCACTCGTTAACAAGAGATGAGAGTGGTTTGGCTGTGATTTTCACATCACGGTACAACAACAGAGGTCATCTAGGTAGTACTTTGTCTTCCCTTTATATGCACCTCCATGTTGAATCATCAAGTCCTTGTGAGCTTCTATACATTCATTTACTCACAACAAGCCTGGGCATGTTATAGTCAAGTTCATTTATCCTCTTTGTGTTGACCTTTTTTTCTTATCACGATGGGATTTGTAAGGTCAGCCCACGTCGACTGTTGAATGATCCATGTCCCTCTTAAATGTTTCAACTGCCAACCCATTACATCTTTAAAGCCCTGTGTTCCATTATCAGGCAGTTATTACCTCAAAACGTTTGTATTAAAATACCTCATAGAATGGTGCATTACCATCCACTTTAGCCCCTTTTTCTTTGAGTCCCTTTTCTTTCATATGACCAGGGGCTATGACCAAGCACTCAGTCCTCAAGCACTAGGGCTTTTGGACTCCCCTCTTGGGGTATTTTTCCTTTGTTACATTTTTCAAGGCATTCCCATCACTTTAACACTAGAGGCCCGAATCTCAGTGATTTTAAAGTTATCGAAATTCAGCGGTTTCATGATGTTATATTCGTTTGCACACTTTGATAGTTGCAATCGCTAATATGCAGGATCACCTTTCCTGCATAGCTCTTGGTTCCTCGCTCTTCCCATGTCCACTAGCTAGCCCCCTTATGGAAGGTTTGCAATCAGGGAATTCCTTGTGATGCACAATGAGCTGCTACCCCTGATTGAGGATTACCAATTGATGACATCATCAGTGCCACACGTCACTTCCTGAGGTGACACCTGCGTTGGAATGTAGAGGCCTAACCCAAGTTCAGAAGTGATTTAGCCAAACAAATCCCAAAACTATCGGCCCTTTCAGTAACAATCCGTGGTGCACGGACTGAGGTCTCACTTGAGGTAGTATGGGAGGGTGTTGGAACAAGGTTTCTGCACCCTAGGGATGTCTTGATGAATTTTGGGAAGTTTGCGAATCGAACCTACATGCTTGCGCTACTCCTTCTATCCTTCACAACTTCTGCAACTACTTCCACGTAGCTTTGTACATAGCGTGAAGAGGCGCTGTCTAGATCCTTTATCCTTAGTGTGTTATTATTATAGATCTTAACTTAATTGCATATACCCAATATCCTTATTAATCATTCAACATTCACAACCAGTGTGCATAATCAATAAAGAGATGCATAAAGATCACAAAAGTATAAACACACAGTATTTAGAATCAACGTATCTTTTATTAGTCCTCTTGTTCAAATACAATCCCAACTCTGCCTTGCACACTCAGTTGTAGGGGTCCACGTACACAGCTACGGACTCTACTAGGCCTTTGCGCACACAACTAAAGAGCCTCTTCCTACTACTACAACCCAAGACTTGGACTTACAAACTCAGAGCATTTTCCTCATTAAAAAACCCATATTACTTCAAAGCTTAAGACTAACACTGCCTTTTACACTTAGAGCCTCGCTCTATTTATACAATCCCATTGTCTGTGGACCATGGGTAGGCCGACACATTCTATATTAAATTACATTATTTTATTGTAGATAACCCTAGATTCTCGCACTCTGCACCCTTATTTTGTGGGTTTTTTACATTACATTAACCAAAACCTCGGGATTCAAGCCACAAAAACATGTTATGGAGGGATTCGCTACCCAACAGGCCCCCAATACAATCATTGTGACTCGTCCCGAGTCACTCTACTGGTGCAATGATCTTCGCACAGAGTCCATCCAACAACCTCTACACTTCTCTTACGTCTGCAGAACATTCTTCCACTATCCATTGTACCAATTGTGTGCGTATCTTCGATGCATCATTTTCATGCACAATTCCTTGCTTGAGTGCATATATACCCTGCATCTGTGCCAGATTTCCCTAGATCCTGGTGGTGACCATGAATTCTTCCTCAAGCCAAGGTTGGATGTGTGCTTTAAGCACTACTTCTTTCTAATGTGCGATGTCCACCTATTCCTTTAGAGAATGTGCCTCCCTCATCTTGGCGAATCGCTCAGTAAGGGCGACCGTCAATGGAGTCCCTCGGACATTGTCATAGGCCTACTGTAACTCCTTCGCTTCTGTCTCTAAATGCTGTAGCATTTGGTCTTCCTGCAGTGAAGTGAGGGTGAAGAATGACTGATCTAACAAGCCCATGCAATCGTGTATGGCACACTATATTGCTTCCAACCCCGATTGAATTGTGCAGTGGCGCTGCTCTGTGACTTCTAGGGGTGTAGAGGGCTGCACCTTCAGCTGTAGTTCCATGATCTGCAGGTTGAGGTCCAGCTAGATCCTCATTTCTTCCTCCTTTGCTTCACAGAATTCACTAGCCAATTTGTGGATCCGCAAATGCCATATTAGTGGTAGATCGTTTCAAATCTAGTTCTAACTCCATGCCTTAATTGCCCACCGTCCATTCCTTGTTGCCCTAAATTTTCCATCTTGTCATGAATAGTGGCACCAATGGTCCCTTTCCAACTTATCCACAAGGTAGCACAGTCCCTTATGCGTGAACACGACTTGAGCATCATATTGATCCTACGCACAACTTCCGTGTTGCACAGATCCCATAGAGACTCTTTTATAGTTTGCTCTCTTTCAACTGCTTGGAGCACCGAGACTGTGCTTCCTATGGATAGTCAAGTGGTCACACTACTAGTGCGAGGCTTCCAGTCACCTTCCAACACGGTCCATGGGCCTTCCCTAGTTACCCTCACGTCAATCAATGCCTCACGTTCTTCCTTATGTAGCGCACTTCCCGGGTTACTTTCTCTGATAAGGTGCGGTCGCAACCATGGTAGTATAGTTAGCAATTCTTGGCAACAATCGTCTAGTGTAGTGGTATGGCTACCCATACGTTTCCCTTTCCTTCGGTCGACGCGTAACGCTTGCACAATTTTGGTTTCTAGTTTTCTGATATCCTCGTCCATTAATATGCTTTTCTGCTTCAGTCATACCCGGTCTTCTTCGAGTTCGCGAAGCTTAAGGTGTTACCGGGAATAGTGTCCACTCAGATGCTGCTATTCCCACAAAGATGGGTGGTTATCTTAGAAACAAACAAGTAAAGTATATTATCATTTTCTTTTATGAAAATAGACAAGAGGAGGACCAAGAAGACCAACCTTGGTCTTGCGCTTGATTTCCTCTCCTTCTTGATAGAGCTTCGCCGCTTCTTCTTCGTCTGCCCAGCTTCAAAAGAACCTATGGAATCATAGTAACATACTACTATCGAAGAAGCAAAGATCTATATTCATAAATAACACAGGACCATATGTGTGTTAACCATATAAATGCATATATAAACAAGTACATAAGAATATGGAAGAAAACAAGAATAGCTTTATTAAGATGAAAAGTAGCAAGAGGATTACAACCATATGTTCTGACCTAGCATCATCCTCCAGCTAGGAAGCCCTT